>BSBK01002337.1:600000-877500 GCA_027943335.1 Chamaecyparis obtusa
AGAATTGCATATATCAGTAAAGGTAGCTGAAACTGGTCCAAGGGAGTTTTGTCAACAAGTCAGGCTGGTTGCAGAGGCAGACTTTCTTTTAACTCCTCATGGATCTCAAAATGTTGCCGTTTTGTTCTCCCGACCTAATGCTGTAATATTAGAGGTGTTCCCTCTCCTCTATTATGTTGACTGGCTTGGAAATTTGTTGCGCACAGGAAGAATGCATCACTATGAGTTATATGGAACTTGGACAACTGAAAGATTGGGCATGCCTTTTCGGATGCGTCTATATGCACTTCTTGTAGGTTGGAAGAGATGTTTTTCTGTTAGACAGTGCATGAATTATGGTAAAACGCAAAAGATTTTTGTAGATTTAGAACAATTACAAGATATTTTACACACCCTTACATCTAGCTGTCGTTTGGTTGTCCATGGTTCAAGATGTCTCACGTCATTAGTTTCAAACAGAACCATTTTTGCTTCTTGACTCTAGAGCACTAAATTCTTTTCATGGATTTGATTTATCATTTTATTTTTTTCAGAGTATTATGTCTCTGACAAGTCTCACATACATGATGGCACATGATGAACTGTTGAATGGGCAAGACCTGCAATTGTGATAGGCCAATCATTACCTTGCGGAGAGGTTTAAATAAATGGAAGCATGATATGGGCCTTTTCCCCAGTTTAACATGTAGTTTTCTCAATCAATTGTCTTCTGTTGGCCTGCATGAATATACAAGAAGGTTACTTGATCAAGTCCTTAAGGACTGGAAGCCAATTCCTTGCTTCCACAGCGTAGGATATGGCGTAAGTGCAATGGTTGTTAAGGCTGGAAAAAGGATGAGAAAAGAGAGGACATTATGGTGACACATGGGAAATTCATGATGCAATGGAAATTAACTTGAATTACTTCTAAATCCAGAAATGCATCTCTCTCTCTCTCTCTCTCTCTCTCTCTCTCTGTTCGTCTATAGTGCCTTGATTGCATTCTCATTTTTTTTTCTACCTGACCTGGTAAAGTATGTGCTCTGCTCACCATTTAACACAGTATTTTTACATATGGGGTTTTCTTCTTGAACAGACGCGTCGTTCTATTGTTAGTTTAGTAAATGTGTTTCAAAGATTTATCATTAATTATTTTCATTATCAAGTTTTGTTTTAATAGGAGAAAATTGATTAACAAATTCTGTGCTTTGATAGCATTCACATTTTTTTTCAACTTAACCTGATCAACTAGGGCTGTGTCTAGCATTGAGTACCATCTCATTACATATGGGGTTTTCTTCTTAAACAGAAGCCTTGCTCCATTGTTACTATAATGAATGAGTTTCAAAGATTTATCTCTGATTATTTTCATCCCCAAGTTTTTTTAATAAGGTCAATGCTCATTGACGAGTGGTGTTATTTAGCATGCAGTGAGATTGTATGATGGTAAGAAGTTGGATACAGATTTGTAAAATGTGGATGAAGTTGTGGTTTCACATATTTGAAAACTTTGAACGTCTGCCATGCAACACTCGTAGGAATGAGTTTGAAAACAAGGTACAAATTTAATCTTTTGAGGTTGTGTGCGTCTGGCATTCCCTTATACATCAAGGCTGAAAGATGTAAAGACTTTTGATGCAAATTTGAAAATTGTGGATGGAATTGTGCTTTGACATGTAGACACGAAATATTCTAAAATATTTAAGGTTGTATATAACTCTTCTAAGAATGAGTTTTGATAGCAACATACCAAATTAATCTTTAAGATTATGCATGTCAGATATCTTTTCTGGGATTGAATGGTGAATTCCCCACCGAATTCCAACTGTGTTAGCTGCTAGCATATTTGGTGCATAAAACATATTTTTCCAGTTGACCCTAAATAGATATGGCTGACTTCTGAATTGCAAAATAAGAATTCCAAACAGTGATTTAATTGCACGATTTCAGAGAAACTGACAGGTGCTTGTAAGAGCAATGCACGCATATGAAAAAGGGAATAATATTCTAAGGTTGAGTGCAATGAAGTATGGAACTGAAGACACCATGATTTAGAACTTTTGCATTTTGAAAGCTGAGATGGAGGTACAACTTATCATTTGAAAATATGACCTCGTTTGGCAAATAATCAAAGCATCAAGAAATCATGCATCAGTTGTGATGTCTTGGGCTATGTTTCACTTGGTCTGCAGTATATGGTGTATGTGTTATATATGGTATAATGTCAATTTCAATTACCAAAGAACAGTAATTTTTCGTTATATGCTGAATTGTTTATATCCATACTTCTTTTTCAGTTCTTTTCTCATGGAACAATTGTTTAGCAGATTGTAGCTCAGGTGATGTTTAAGTAATTGGTGTTTTGTATATATTACATAGGAGCATTACATATACATGTCAAACTGAAAATGTAAATAGTATTCAACTACACTGGCTAAAATAGGAAAAAACACACAGGACAAAAAGGATAAATTGCACCCATAACACTAAACCCTTAAAAATAGAAGTTTTAAAAAAAAATGCAAGTTATTGATTAGCGTTCCTTTTTTCCATAAAAACACAGGGCATGTTGGTTTGATGCAGCACGGCCAATAAGCCAGGTGCTGATCCAATGTGGTTAGTCTCATTTTATTCCTGTTTAATGCTTCTATGATATGTATAGTGTTTTTCATTATTAAATATTTCAGTAAAGTGGAATTGAGGATGAGCGTTTGAATCAGACCTCAGCAAGATAAAACACTAACAAATTTGTAGTGATGCTGAGATAGAGCTAAGGTTGAATGTTTAGTATTAATACTGTTTCTTAGAACGTCCTGTTCATCGTTCTTCTCCAAATATGTTCATTGTTCTTTTCCAAATCTGCTGTATATTAAGTAATAATTTCGTACACTGCCTATTCTACTGTATCCAAATCATTAGAAATTCAAGAGTTCAGAAATTTATCCCGCATCCTCCTCTGAAGCTTGTTGAACATGAAGAGTACTACAACATGGTCAAATTTCAGGATCATTATGAAATCACTTCAATGATATTTGAAGGAGATTAGTTCACTTCTGAGAGTGTATAAATAGCTTCTAATAGGCTGGGACATCCACAAGTTGTCCCTGTCATGTTATGGACATCTGGGAGCATTCCCTATGTATTCCCAGTCCCAGATCCCAGTGTTCAATGCTTTCTAGCATCCAAAAGGCAGTAGCTGTTAGCTACTTGCATGGAATATTATAACTCAGTGTTACTCTAGTTACCTAGTGAACGAATATTAAAGGTTGAAATCCAAAAGCATAAGGCTCTAAAGAATGTGAGGCAGAACTGAATCATAATGTTGAAAATAGTGACCTCAAGAAAGTTTATTTTGAGCACCATCATTTCTATGAAGGATTAAGCCAAATAGTGTCATGGACATCTAAGGGCATTCCTTATGTGTTCCCAGTCTCAGATCTTCATTGGTTTCAAGCATCCAAAAGGCACTAGCTGTTAACTACTTTCATCAAATTTTTTAACTCATATTCACCTAATGAAATAATATTGAAGGATGAAATGCGAAAATATAAGGCCCTGAAGAATGTGAGGCAGAACTGAATCTTAATGTTGAAAATAGTGACTTGAATAAAATACCACTGTGAGTTCCATCAATTCCACAAATGAAATAATTAATCCAACTAGTTGTCAGATGTGTCCAGATCTTCTTTGCTTGATTTTTGTGTGTCAAGAATGGTGAGTGAAATTGTTGATAGGATACAATATCAGGTTATAAACTCTCTTTTACATGCTTATCAAATCATTTGGATAGGAATATCTTCGAGTTAGCACGAGCAGTTTGGCAGAAGCCATTGTGCAAAATTGTAGCAGAGTATACATAATTTACAGCAGCAACCATTTGTTCGAAGCAGCCAGAAAAAAGATAACTTCAGAGCTTAGCAATTGTCTTGCTGAATGACTCGGTATCAGATTCAAGTGTAGTAGGTGGTAATTTTTTTACTATTTTTCATTCTCTTTGAACAGTAGTCTCTTGAAGCAGTCTCAACCCTCAAAAAAACTTAAAGACTTCATCATGTACCCATATAAAAATAATTACTACTTAGGCGGGTGGTATCAAGCAACCTTTTGGTGAAATGGTGGGGCTTTTTGTCTACAACTAAGGTTCAAATTTTGTGGGTTTGAGGCCCCAAGATCTTGTATCTTGATTTATCCGTGGGATGTGCAGTGAGGCATTTGCATTCCACCTATGAAGTACATCTCTAGGTTAAATCAAAACAAAAAATAGAAAGAAAAAAGAAAAAAAAATCAATCAAGTAATAATGGTGGTAAAAATAAAGGAGTAGAAAATGGGACAACTGAAACCAGTTGCCCATTAATTGTCTTGACAGAGCTTGCAAGGGTCCCCTATATGCTACAAACCCCCTGCTTCACATGCCATCCAGAGTAAGCAGAACATACTTGGGTGGTATCAGACGGCATATAAAACTATTACAATAATTGGAATGGGAGTTGTATTTGGGCGAAATACTGCCACCTCATTTGTTATCATATGTTTCTGTGACTTGTTTTACACTCTATCCTCTGCGCATTAAAATCTTGTTAAACAAACCAACTAGCACTTTTCTAGAACACATTTCTAAAATCTCCTTTGGGTAAATGCTTTCGGACGATGGTGATGTGTTGGATATAGATGTCAAACGGTACCTTGTTTTTTAAGCAAGTAGAATATAATATAATATAGTAGCGTGTTTTTATTTGCTTCTACAGGAAATCTTGTCAAAGTTCAGCATATGTTATGCAGATTCTGCACTTGAGTTTGACATGATTTGTCTAACTTAAATCTAATTAAACTTGCAAATCTAAGTGTGCTACAATTTGTATGTACAAACTTTTGAAAATATCGAGTTAGAACAAAGAAAAACAAAATTCCTCAGGAAAAATACAATACTTGCTGCTGGAATATTTTATTATTTAAAGTTTTGGTTTTGCAGTTTGGTTACAAATTAGCGACTGATCAAAGTCTTATGGACTTCAAAGTTGGGTGTGTTGGTACCCTTAAAAAATTTTGAGTAATGGGACACATTAGCATGCATTTGTATTATTTTTGCTTTCAGGATGCATGTGGGAACTGGGTGTTTTCTGGGTGGTTTCAAAAAATTTACTTGTCCATTGCCTTTCATTCTATCGAGTTTTTTTGAGTCCTTAGATGACATGTTCAAATGGGTTTGCATCAATTCATTTCTAGGAGGTCTCTAAGTCAAAAAATGCTAGTGTAAAATTCACTGGGAAGGGTCACTTTGATGTTGAATAAAATGCACCCTGGAGAGCATCATGAAAATATGAGCCTAGCGTCTTGTTGTACACTTTTCATACTCTCTATGTGTCAGGTTTTAGGCTTATGTGATAAGTTTTGACCCCGTTTATTCATCCCCTTCCAGAGGTGTTTTCTAGTTTCTGCACTTGGCCCTTTTCCTAGTTTTGTCGGGAACCCTGCTCAACATGTTATAACTTGTACCTGGTGGATTGGTAGAAAGGTTTTAATAATTTCTCTGCATTATAGACAAGTTGTAGTCTACCCCTGTCAGTTTGTAGCTTGTGATAAATCCATCTGATGAGAAATTGAAGCTGATTCCATTTGCAGCTTTTGTGTTTTGCACTGTTTGGTTATTCACCAGTTTTCTAGAGCCCTATTTCAACTATGAATAACTCATGCCCTGTTGATTAGGTCATCAGTATGTTTGTCTCAGTGTATAGTAGACATAAAATACTTCCATGCTGTAAGATTGTGGCTCTTGATGCATTCATTTGGTCAATTTGTCAGACCTTTTCTGTTTGCAAAAAGTGCAAATTGCCTAGTTATGTTTTCTGCAAGTTTGTCAAAGGTCTTGTTTGCCTACTAATAAATTTTCACAGGATGATCCTATTTTCAAAATTCTTGTTGTCCTGTATTGCTGACAAGTTATATTGTATCTCATTCTGATTCGAGCATCTTGCCAATCGATTCATGCACTTTTCAAGGCTAATTCTAGATGCAGTTTATCAAGTTCTGACAGTGTGTTGGCAGGAGCAGAATGAAAAGGGAAACTTCAGAGGTTAATAACTTTCACCTCAGATACAGTCAAGTGATGTCATTTTGCAGGGTGATTCTATGTATCTCAAGGTTTATGTCAGTTACGCGATGAGATTTGTTCAGGTGATTTGGTCAATTTTCAAAGCCAGTTCTAGAGCCAACTTAAGTGATTTCAGATAGAGCAGAAAGACAATGTTTTAAGTGGCTAACTTTGGTCAATTTTATCTTGTGGTTCGAGTCTCTTTGAAATTTTTTCTTTGACATGCATATTTGTTTGTTGGAGGTGAACATGTGTGCTCAGTGACATGATCCTATGATAGCTATTGGCCAGTTTTTAAGGCCGCTCCCGGATGTCAGCTAATGTTATTTGACAATCTTTGCAAAGGGTAAAAGTGAAATAAATGGCCCAGACAAGATAATGCCATGATGTGTGAGAGCAAAGGAGTGCGTCGCCAGTGTGAGTTATCACTAAGATTGAGCACAAGATATTGTGTACGTAGAAATGGATAGTGTTACTGGTGTTCATTTATCATTGTTATTTTCTAGAGGGCAATGCATCAAGGTCTTGTCTAAGAGTTTGAGAAAATCAAAGCAAAGTGATTTTGTGATGCCAAATATCATAGACAAATGCAAAGCATGTGAAGAAGAAGACGATAAAAAAAAAGGTTGAAGGCAAGAGCCAGTTTAAAAAAAGTGTCAATATACAGCCAGTCACGTTTTTTATCATAACTCAAAAAATACAAACTGGGTCAGGCTGAATTTTACATATGTTTGATATGACAATATGTGCATTGTACAGCAAAAATTTTAGAAAAACCCAGTTTGACAATCAAAAGTTATGGTCCTCTGAGTACTCGCAACAATAAAAAATCAGTATTGCTTCCAAAAGTTTAATCTCACATTGCTCAAGAAATGACCATTTCAAGTGTTTAAAAGATATACCACTCACATAATGAAATGAATAAAGAGAAGAAGACTCTCAAGAATGTGCACAACTATTGCATTGGGATGCGTGCCAGTGACCATAAAGCACTAAATTTTGCATAAAAATGCTGGCGAAAAATGCTAGTGGTTAAGGAGATAACATTCAGAGAATTGGAGAATGCTTAGTCTCTAGTTCTCCAAATGCTAGTGGTTAAAGAGATAACATTCAGAGAATTGGAGAATGCTTAGTCTCTAGTTCTCCAAATGCAAATGGTTAAGTCATAAACATTCAGAGAATTGGAGAATACACTTGGTCGCGAGTTCTCCAAGTCGCGAGTTCTCCAAATCGCTAGTTCTCCAAATCGCTAGTTCTCCAAATAAATGAAAGTTAGGAAAAATCATTCAGAGAATTGGAGAGTATGTAGTCGCGAGTTCTCCAAGTCGCGAGTTCTCCAAATCGCTAGTTCTCCAAATGATAACCATGGTCAAAGAAAGATTCAGAGATTTGGAGATACATGTCATTCGCCAGTTCTCCCAATCAGTGGGTTAACTTGAGGTTTGTCCGAGCATGCAATGAGATAGTGACAAGTGGCACTTTCTGGTGCATTCTGTGGGTATATGCAGAAAATGATATAAAATTGCAAATTAAAGCTGAATTTATGAAATAATATAGTTTAGACTATAGAGCATAAATTCAAAAATTTAAAAGATAGTTGTTCACGGAAAAGAGGCCTGGAAATTTATTTTTTAACAAAACATATAAGTGTTATATGTTTCCAGAAAGGTCTCGGAATAAGGATTCCAATGGTGATGACTATTTTTAGTTTCAAAGCAGTTGATAAGAGCAGTTCAGGTTTGAAATCCGGGAATCAAGATCAGTTGCAGATCAGATTGGAAGTTTTTGCAGAATGTGGATCAGCTTGGGAATCAGTTGCAGGGAGATGAGGAATGTTGAAGATATTTTTATACAAGAGGGACAGCTGTCAGTTGGTTTTGGGAATGGACTCTCAATTGCTATATCTTGGATTTTTCTCATTGTAACAAAGATGTTGAAAATTTATGCTGCTAGACAAGATTCAGGCCCTTTTTCTTATTTTCTCTATGTTTCTTTGTCATGTAAATATGTTGAACCAGAGGAATTTTAATAGAAAAATAATGGAATCCCTATTCAGTTCTGGTTAATGTCTTCGTGTATTTGGTCTTAGTTCTTGTGTATCAGTTTGTAAGGCATTTTGATGCACTGGTTATAAGGTAGCTGTGATCTTATTTTCAAGTTTCTTTCAAGGAGAGAGTCAATCTTGAGTGCAGGCTTTGAGAATTTAAGATTTATACATGAATTTGATGTCTAGGAACTGGAATGAGAAGAGTGATTTGTAAGGCACTTCACTTGGTTTCTTTGAGTTTGGAGTTAAATTTTTCTGGGAATGCATGGTTGTTTGACTCTGATGCCCAATAGATAAGGCACTGGTCTTTTGCTTGTCCTACAGTTTTCATCATCAAACATTAATTACAAATCATTTTACTTTCCTATTGTTATGCACATTCATGTTTGATTGTATTCAAGAAGTACAATTCATTTGTCGATTCCTTGAAGAGTGAATCATTAGGTTAGCCTGCCTGAGCCTCCGGGTTTGAAGAGAAGAAAGAGTTTATCCTTGTTATCACATTGGCCATTTTTTAGTTCTTAGCAGATCATACAGGTGGGATCCTGTATAAGACTGGTTGAGTTGGACTCCCATGTTTTATAAGTGTAAGAATTATCCACCGATTTTCATGTCTGCATAAAGGGTTTTAGCTAGTGAGTTATATGTATGCAGATCTTATCATGTTTTAGGTGCACCCGCCTGAGTGTGTGGAACTCGAAGCAGAAGGAGGATCAAATCCTCATTAATTAGTCTTTTCTTGCCCCTCAGTTTGTATGAACAAGTAGATTTGTGTTGCTGGACAAAAATCCCCAGGTCTGGTCTTCATGTTTCTCTTTTAGAGTTGAGGGATACAAGAAAAACCGCTAACAGGGTGATCCAAACGCAAATCAAGTAGAGTCTTATTTATTGCTGATGCCTTCATCCCAAAGAAATCCTTAAAAAAATGTTGGTGCATTTAAAAAAATAAATGAATTGATAAATGGAATGCTCTAAGAACATATACATGATATGAAGGTGATGGAATATAAAAACAGTAA
Organism: Chamaecyparis obtusa; assembly: GCA_027943335.1. Taxonomy (NCBI): domain Eukaryota; kingdom Viridiplantae; phylum Streptophyta; class Pinopsida; order Cupressales; family Cupressaceae; genus Chamaecyparis; species Chamaecyparis obtusa. Next base: position 609,135 of record BSBK01002337.1, read on the forward strand.
CAAAATTGAAAACCCTACACAATAAAAAAATATAATTTTGTTTCATTTATTTTTCTTACACTATCATATTGCATTGCCATTTACATAGATTTAATTGTATAACTGAAATACTTGACTGCCCATAAACAAATAACTAATTATACCCATTAATGTTCATTATCCTTGAGTGGGTGCAGATTCAATCAAATAGAACTCAAAATTTAATAAGCTCAACCCAAAAGATTTATAGAACATACAGATGGAGGCCATTGCACATATTTGAAAGATGTAGGGACATTGTCAAGAAACTTAATTACCATACGATACAATATGGTGAAAATCTTGATCCAAAGCCCAAAACAAGTTCAAATCTTTATTTTCTATTCTTTCCTTTGTAAAATTGTCAGAAGTCCCTTCTAATGTCCACTCTACACATATTTATATAAAATGTTTCTCCTTTCTCTTTGTCGTCCAACTTTTAATCTTAGTTTTGATTAAGTAAAAACAGGTTTTGAAAGGACCTGAAACCTTGTACAAAGAGTAAAGAAAGATATAGCAATGAAAGATCTTAAAACAATTGTGGAACACCACCCAACAAACTAGAGGAACTCACCATAGTTCCCATCAACTTTTAATCTTAGTTGTTATATTGCAAATAAATAAATTAAAAATACATTAAGAGTCTCCAACACGTGCATTGAAATTTAGCGCAAACTGTAATCTTTCAAAAAATAAATAAATATAGGTAAATCTGAATACGATTTGCATTTGAATGTCATCAACTTTGATTAAATGACTTCTAGTTTGTTGTTCTCGTCATAAATGATCTCTTTCTGACGCTTTTGACTTTTTAAAACATATATAAGCTTAAATTGTCCAGTATTTCAGCTTTAACTTCTTATTGATGGAGATCATCAAAATATTTGTTATACGCTTCTAACAATATATATGTCATAATGTATTGGGCACCTTCTTGTACTCAATCTCTTCTCAAATGCTTCACAAGAGAGCCTTAATCTCATGAGCTTGTTGATTGAAGTTGTACTAAAGTCTAATTCTTTAGACAACTCTTCCTCATCTTCTCCATCTAATTGGGATAGTCATATTCAGGTGATTTACATTTATTGCTTTAGCTATAAGTGCTTGAGTTGTTTAAGTGGCAAATGTAGAAGGAACTTTCTTTTGTTTGAGATGCATTTCTCCTTCTTCATTCCCTTAGATGATGGTCCGTTCAATTTTCTAGGTTCCTTGATTTTCATATCAAGCCAAGCCAAACTCCCTTGATTACAAATTGTGTTTCCACCTCATTTGATTTGAAATCTTTTATCAACCAATTGATTCTTAGAACTCGTGAAAAAATGGTCAATCCTCATATATTAGAACCAACACATTACCATCATCTAAAATATCTTTTGGGTCATTTTCTATTTTGTAAGCTTTGATTTGGAAAGTTGTTAGCTTTGAGAAACCTCTCATTTAAACTTCATGCTTATCATTGTGATTTGCCCAAAAATCTTTAGGTCTTGGATTGAATGCATTGGAAGATCCTATAATCCTTGTATGTGCCCTCTAGGATCAAATGATAGCCTTGATTCAAATGGATGTAAAGTAATTAAAACTATCTTTGATTCTACCCCTTTGGCATTTATGAAAGAACATGTGTAACATCCAATGGAAATAGGAAATTGAATGCTTGATATGTTTACTTGAAAGAAGCTTGTGAACAATAATGAATTATCATCACAACCTCAACAACACGTTTATCACTAATATATTTGGAAAACTTGTATGGAATTGTACCGTCGTAAATTGTAAGCACCTATCATGTGTTTACAATTTCATGATTATTTAGCACACACCTTAGTGTTTTTTCATAGTAGGACTTCATATGATGCACAATGGACATCTAAATTCAAATATAAGTCCTCCATCATTTCAAATCTTGTTTACAATTAAGGTAAACCCTTATTTTTAATGTGCTCTTCTATTTATTTCTCTAATGCAATAATTTATTTAACTGCCTAGGCCCTATGTTACCATTTGTGGCCTTTGTGTTATGTCTCAGCCTCAAAATTAGTTGTACCTTGTAATATGACATCCCCTAATTGTCTGAGACTTTTGGTCTTATTTGAGCTCTAATTAGGTGGAACATAATGCCCTAGACATTTTGTTCCCCAAAGATTAGGCTAAAATTGGGATTGGGGTTCTGTCTCAATGATTTAGTGGGGTATTTTGATTTATGGTCGGCCTGTTTGAGTTTTAACCCCCAAGATGTTGTGATATATATATATATATATATATATATATATATATATATATATATATATATATATATATATATATATATATATATATATATATATATATAAGAACCCTATCTCTTCTCATTTTGGCATCCACCATTATCATCAAGCATTAATTATCATCAAGTGCAAGCAATCAAGTTAGATGTTTGAAGGCAAGCATCCAAACATTCAAGATCGAGACTTCTTCTCAAGCATTCAAGGTGTTCTTCTCCATGGATCAAAGTTTCTTTCCCTCATTGAACACCAAGGAGTTTTCTATCAAGGTAGGAGATACACACACATCTACATTCATCCAAGCCTTATTTCTTCTTCTCAATCAAGCATTGTGGCGAACTACAACATCCATCACATAAGGTTGTCTTTCATGATTTCCTTTTGGGTTTTTGTGTTGAGTCAAAGCTAGTGCATCAACATATTAGATCACATCCAAAGAAACATTTGCATTGCCAAGGTATGACATATTCTATTTTTTAGACCTAGCCTCTGTTATATGACAACACTTTCATTTCTTTTCTTTTATTTCAAGGTTGATTCCAAACAAGGGTTTGATTGAGGCAAACCCCTCTATCCAACCTTCTTCCTCTTTTTTTTGTGTGTAGGTATATGTGGTGCAACTGTAAAAAATGTTCAGGAAAGTTCAAGACCTATCAGAGCGACAGTCAAGATTTTAGGCAAAAACACTGGGAAGACATCAAAAATATGCAAACTGAATTCGGGAACATAACACCCAGTTTGTTTTGTATCCTACACAATTACTTCAAATTGAAACTATAGGTTAGTACAACCTTATGGATCTTGTAAAATTCATTACAACTGTTTATCTATTTTTGTCAATCTATACCTCTTGAAGCATGTCATTTTTTCTTATTTAGTCTTATATTCTACATCATCATATGATCATTTATTTCAAAACCTCAATCAGTGAAGGATCATTGACTCACTTAGAGATTAAGTCCTACTTCATCCTATTGAGACATCTTCCTTCCAATCGTGCTTTAGGAAAAGGGCAACAACTGACAATGCTTACCTTCTATTATTGTACATTTTGGTGAACCCGACTTATAACATTTCTACTTCTAATTTGGTGTTTAGATCTCATTTGCGTGCATTTCAATGTTTCATTTTATGCATTTATTATACTTGCAATAAAAAAGATTAAAAAAATGCATATTGTTATCTCATAAGATCTAGTTCATTCTTGCATTGCATGTTGAAAAAAAGTACATAAATATTTTTCTTTCATACATTGTTATTGCATTTTAATTTGATTTGTATAAATGAAGTTATTATCTTCATTTGTTAGTTCAACTTCAAGTTTTCCTCAAGATCTTCAAGATGTTCCCTTTCCTCCATATGATGACAACTTAATTCTTCATTTCATCCATTCCAGTAATATAACCCCTCCCAAACGTGATCCCAGTCCTATGGACATTTTGATGCAAGAAGAGATTATCACCACTACTTTTGAGGATCTCCCTCCTAAGAAAGATGCCTTCAAGAACAATGACGATCTTTCTACTAAAATGTCCCTTCCTTATAAGGATCATTTGATACAAAAGGATGATGCCATGGCTATTTTTCCAAATGATCCAAAACTTTCTATGCATTTCATTGGCATTCCTTATGTAGATGAGGCGTTAATGTGTTATGTGTGCCTCTCTTGACCATATTCTTACTCATAGGGATATTTTTAAGAAAGAAAATTGCATTTCCTCTCTTAAGGATACTCTACCTTTGCTACGTCTACATGAAACATCTTCAATAGACGACTCGTTGATGAATCACACTTTCACCTATTCTAGGGTATATTTTCCCTATGAAGATAACTTTAACCCTCCTATGAATTTCACATTAGAGAGTAGCAAACCTTCTCCTTCTAAAGGTACCTTGGTGCAAGGGACTAAGTATGTTTTGTTGGGATGTTGTTGGGATTATTGCAGAGATTGTTAAGAATAACACATTTTGTGTATTGTCATTAATGTTGTCATTGATGTCAACATATTTATTTATTTTTAACAATGTTCTTTATTTGTTCATTGGAGAGATTTGATTGGTGACTTATGTGTTGAGATTTAGATGGTGCATAGGTACATATAGTTGAAGATATGTTTTTATTTTATTCATGTTTGATCACAGAGCTTTATGTTGTCATTTGAGCGAATTTTAGTTGATTGATCAAGGATTATTTATTGGCTTTTCTAGTTAATTCTAGAAATGCCAGAGTTGCGGCTTTTGGATTGGTAACACTAGTACATTTGACCTTATTTTTCCACCAAAATTTTTGACCAACAAATAAAAAGGTTTTGGTTGGTCGGATTATAGAAGGAAAATTTTGATTTTTTTTTTTAAATTATGGTCGTGTTGGTCGAAATTGCGACCAATATCGTGGGGGTTGAAATTTTGACAAACACGAGCTTAACTTTAAAAAAAAGGTTTCATTTATCATTTCATTATTCCCGGCACGACGTTCGAAGGGCAACGTGCGAAGGAGGTTTATCTGTTTGATTTAACTAGGGTTTTCAGAGTTTTATATAACATCTTCCTCTCAATGCCAGGATCTGGATCTGTTTGAAAGGGGTGTAACAACCGCTGAGCAACCACATAAGGCTAGATTCAAGCATAGACCTCAACAAAATATCTCACTTAGTAATTAGCCCCACTCAGGAAGCATTAAAATTTGGATCGCTGGAATTTTGTGAGGTAGAACTGAAAAACTGTTTAATTTACATTATCATTTTCTTCTTTCATTCATACATTTGGAGTTGTATTTAGAGGTAGATAACATAATATTTGTGAAGATTTAGTCGTGGGATTTGAGAAATAATCCTAGGGATAGTACATCATAAAACAGAGTATTATCGCATTCCATGAGATAACATCTCTTTGAGGCATTCCGTCAAACAATTTCTGTGCCTTGTGTATGTTTCCACATTTTCCATACATATCTATCAAAGCATTTTCCACTGTAATATCCAACGAAAATCCCCCTTCCATTATGCTTTGATGGATGCCCATACCTTAATGTTCTAACACTCCCGTTTCGGCACAAGCTAGTAGGATGCTGGCAAAAGTCGTGGAGTTTGGACCCTTCAGAACATATTCAACTTCCATTTCGAATGTAAATCATTTTGAATAGGGTTTCTTCTAAATTTGACAACACCAAACCCTCATGTCCCACTACCAACAATGGAAGAAATCCCCCAATACACACATTCATTGAGTTTTCGTGCAACCAGTGTTTTCATGCAACTTGGATGATGTGACTAAGAGTTTGCTTTCTTGGCAACCAAAGAAACTCACCCAATCTTCTACTTCGACTTGGGGCTTCTATAGACGTGTGTCTACCTCTCCATGAGATTTTAGTTGAAGCAAGCAATGCATTCAACTCGTTGTAATCTCCTTGCAATGCTCTGTCATCCCTAACCGTGCTCAACCAGCTCGCCTAGGGCATCATTGCATTCAAACAATGTATTATTCATTATGACAACATGTTATATAAGAAGCATTAATGAAGCCTATCATGATCATATAGGTCTTATAGAAATAATGTAAAGAAATACATATAGATCTGACAACTCAAGCCATGTTCAAGGTATAAGAGAAATGTTGTAGCATGATATCAAATGAAAGAAAACTCTGATTCCAAAGCATAATCATGTGTATCAAATATTACAAGACAATAGTAAGACATTTCTATTATAGTACACTAACATCAGTCACCGTGAACCACAATGCTCATAAACAAAGTTTTTAGCCTCAAAATACAAAACTATGTCATAGTGCTATGATGGGAATATATCAAAATATGTCAATAATCTCTTGCTTACTTCATAATTTGTAAGTGTTGTCTTTAAGTTATTTACCATTTCTTACATCTTCTCAATTGTAGATTTTGATTTTCTATGGTATTGTCTTCTCTAGGTCTATTCATTTCCCTTTTTGTTTCAACAGAACCCACAGTGGCATGCTCATCAACACTCTTAATGACACACTCATCTCTTCTTCTTTATCTTTCTTCTCTCTCCATTATTTGTTTCATCTTTATTTCTTCTCTTTTAGGGATAACCATCTTTTGTTTCTTACTTTTTTCATTACTTTCTCTTGAGTTCTTATCTTCTTTTGGCATGGGTGCTCCATTCTTTTCTCACATGTGAACCCTATATTGTATCTCATGGAGATTATTTGATTTAATCTTTGTTATGTAAATACTACAAACTAAAAATAATAGTCTTATTCTCTTTGTTTTTATGATATGGTTAGGATGGTGCAATTGTATAAGCCTTATCCTCTTTGTTTTTATGTTATGGATAAGAACACTAATACCATTATATGCGTAAAAATAATAGTCTCATCTTTTTTATTTTTATGACACTAATAAGAAGGATGGTGCCATTATCCTTTTGTATTTAAGATTTTATGACACACATAAGAAAAATAGTACACTGTGATCCCCTTTCCCACATTATAAAAATTGGGCTTTATTTTTCATCTAGTCCACACACAAAAAAGGATAAATCTTATCAGGATAAACGAAGTTGACAATGGGTGACAATAGTCCACTAATGTTGGACCGACCAAACTATCCCAGAGAGATGAAATGATAAGGATAGAAGAGGAATAATAATAAAGAAAATCCTTATTCCAAATTAGGAAGGATCATATTGTGGGCTAGGATAGTTCTCATATGCATTAGCATGGGTGAAGAACATTGTTGCTCTAGCCATTCAAGCATAAACAAATATGGGTTGGGACCAGCTGGTCTTCCACCCTATTAAAAGCACTTACAAGTCTCCACACTAAGCCTCATATATTCCTTCCCTCCAAAAGCATCATCATTCCTTAGTAGTAATAAAATATCTATGTTAGGGAATTAAAAAATGGGTATGGTATCAAGATCAGGACTATTGAGCATACAAACATTTGCAAAAATAATATCATAGGTAAAGTAATCATAGATAAAACTACAAAACTAGTGCCTTCATTAATTAGATAATAACAAAATAATGAGGCAAACTAAGTGAATTTGAATACCAGACCAGGGTGCTTGTAGATTTTTTGTCACCCCTATCTCGGCCTAAAGAAATGAAATAGACCATGGAGAATAATGAACATGTGGCATGGAGAAAAGATCTAACTCTTCTCGAGGACCCTGAATGAACGATCTTGAATCATTCCACATATTAGCATTGAGAAACAATGATCCAAACCCATACCGAGATGGAGATCCTTCTGATGATGGGTGTGGAGCCATGGAGCTTATTTGATCGAAAAACCCAATAATCTCCCCTTTTATATAGAATTAAAGCAGCCCTCAGGTACCAGATACTTATTCAGGCACTAGAGCCATAGTTGAATTTACCAGCGGGGCTTCAATAAGGAGGCTTCACAATTGACCCTTTTGTAACTAAGATTCCCCTCGGGCCCCTAAAATTCTATGGTAGCAACTAGCCTCCTTATTCTAGCGTCATTTTAGCCGCAGATCTCAGTAGTCACTTCTTTAAGAGAGCCCCCTACATCACTTCAGTGAGCCTTGCCTTGGCAATATTGTACCTGTTATTCAAGTCAGTTTATTTACAAAGCCATATCTCTCATCATTTCAATCCCTGAGAGAGGGTTTATAAAAAATGGTATGATAAACCACATATTAGGAGAATCTGAGCCTAGAACTAAAAAACTGATTCCAAAGCATAATCATGAGTATCAAATATTACAAGACAATAGTAAGACATTTTTATTATAGTACACTAACATCAGTCACCATGAACCGCAATGCTTATAAACAGAGTTTTTAGCCTCAAAATACAAAACTATGTCATAGTGCTATGATGGGAATATATCAAAATATGTCTTGTCATTGATTAGAAAAGGAAGATATTATGTCATGGTGTCTATTATAGGTCACTGTTATAAAAATTTAAATGTATTAAATCACAAAGATTATGAGGGGAAGCTATAACAAGGAGTAAGCCCAAAAAACAACTATACAAGGTACATTCTTCAGTTACTTGCATAAACAAGTCAAAGATGTAATGGATCAGTAGCATTCCATAAACAAAGAAAGCAAGGTTCCATTAATACGGTTCTCACAATCCACCTGACTGTCGATCTAGCACTAGACTGGACCGTAACAACCATGTGAAATGATGAGACACTAGCATGGATTCAAATGACGGTTCTTTGGAAACCGTTTCAATACATAATCAAGGATCAACTTAAATTAAACCAAAAAGGGACGTTCGTAACCTCCTTTTGAACTTAGGCTGCAACCAATACAAAATGCACATCACGGTTTCTTTGAAACTATTTTGATTTTAGTGCTTTCGAACATTTAGAAATGTAATGAAATCGAATACTATATTCAAGATTGATACATATTTCAATGGCAACTCAAAAAGCAAACCGGATACACAAATACAAACTATTAACTTCTTCACTAAAACCTGACACCAAGATCAACTAATATCCAATCAAAACAGAGATCTTCGAAAATGAAATGCAAATGATAAAGATTTTGATTGCATCTTAGATCTGAAACATTGTTTAATCTAATTTGGATTTGTCAAAATAGTCAAGAATGTAAGAATAGAGAAATTACAAATGAGAAAGTAAAGAACCAGGAAATTTAAATGAGATGTCTTGGACCCAAGAATGAATTCTTTGATGCCCTTAAGGAATTCGTTGCAGCCTTGGGAATTCGTTGTTGTTGTTGCCTTAGACAATTCGTTGCTGCTGCTGCCTCTTTTAGTGATTCTTGGGAGAAGAAACACGTTATGTCTTGTGTGTTCTTCTCTCAAGAATCAACCTCCTATATGTAGGAGACAAAGGAAGAAAGCCAAATGGGCCAACTTGAATGATTAATCCAAGAAGACCGACTCTAGGGCCCAAACAAATAATTCAATGCAAAAATCATATTCCATAAACAATAGATATTAAATATATTACATATTTACTATCAGAGGGTGGAAGCATTGTGTCTCATGTCTACAATTTTGATAGTCTTTGTACTATCAGTGTTGAATATGTTAAATCTTATATATACATATATAATATTGATAGGTTACGTATATGATTCTCACACACACACACACACAGATATATATATATATATATATATATCCTCTTAGTATATACCTTTGAATATATCATCGAAAGATATTAATAAGACAAGAAGTGCATTTCCATGGCGCATTGTGTTACTGTTCTAATTTCACCAATGTCTTTTCTAATTTTGACAATCTCCCTAGCATTCCTCATGATAGCCTAAAATTCATGTTAAAAACGGCCTGTAAACAACTGTTAGTCAATTTTTCCCAATTTACTCCACCTCAGAACCTCTAGTTGGATTTAAATGAAAGCTAGGGACATGCCCCAACTCCCTATGAAGTCAGATTGCAAAAATGTATCCTTACAGGCTCGGGCAAGAACAAACACTAGTAAAAATACTTCAAAAACACAGTTTTGTTGATTCCAATTTGCAGAATTTCTTCGTTATGGTAGCCTTGATTCTATGGTGTTAAATCTAATAGCCTTATTACATCATTTAAAACCATTATTGGTCATTTCAATCCCCTAACATAGGACCAAATCATGAGAAAGAAAAGGACATAACACAACCCTGCCATAATTGGGCTTTGAGCATTTAATCTGCCAATTACTAATAGATTAAGCATATTATTACTATGCTTAATGTTCCATTTAAATGCATTTAACACAAAAAGAAAATTACAAAACTGAACCAATGACATGTTTACAACAAAGGTCTAATAGAACTCCCAACAATTCTTAAACATACATTATCTGATATGATGAATTCTTAAACAATTAAGGTTGGAGTAGACATAGTTATTCACAATTGTTTGTGTGGTACAAGGAAGATTTGGCTAGGTTAAATCTTCCTTCGTGCTAGCAGTAAAAATTGACTAAACCTTTATTAAGAATTCATCATATTAGATAAAGTATGTTTAAGAATTGTTGAGACTGGTCCTTTGGCATTTATTAAACAAAATAGAACTTTCAGCTTATTATTATCGTTCTATTTCTTTGTTGTAAACATGCCATTGGTTCAGTTTTGTAAAAAATTTTGTGAATTAACATTCCATTGGTTCAGTTTTGTAATTTGTTTTTTTGTTGTAAACATGCCATTGGTTCAGTTTTGTAATTTTTTTTCAGGAACAATCTGGCCAGTCACTGTCTACACAGTACCAGTTACTCCTTTGGTATCACAAACAACAAAAACAACAAATTTCTTGCATAAACAAGTAAAACTAATGCCTGGAAATGTTCCTACGTTACCACCAAGCAAAGATCACATTCTAAACTTTCAAATCAATATGCTGGTGTTTCGACTGTACCTACGAGGCAGTGTACTCCAAAATTGTAGAGAAATTAAGTGTACTCCAAATAGACTACCCTCTACAAAGAACTGATTGGAATCTATTAACCAACCTTCTAACTATCAAATCATTATGCTTTCAAATCAATTACCTATCGGCATATCCCTTGCGAGGGAGAGAAGCCAAACACATAAAGAACATGCACATAAACACGACAACTGAAAAACTTAAATGGAATACACCAAGAAGTACCAAATGATGAATGCTCAATTGTTGTAATGGCAAAGCAATATCAGAACCATCCATTTATAGAACTTGATTTTTCTATAGTCCTAATGATTTTTCTTATTTCTTGAACATTGTTGACATACTTAAATGGAATACACAATACCAAATGATGAATGCTCAATTGTTGTAATGGCAAAGCATCAGAACCATCCATTTCTAAAATTTGATTTTGTATAGTCTTAATTATTTTTCTATAGTCCTAATGATTTTGAAAATTGTTGACAAAGAGTGTTTCTTTTTTTTATTATAGTATAAATGATTTTTCTATAGTCGTAATGATTTTTCTTATTTCTTGTCTTTTGTCCCTTTTTTATTTCCCATGTCTGTGCTTCATGACAGGATTTTGTCACCTTCTTTTGATGGTATATTTCATTCACTCTATGTGGAATACTATTTTGTTCACTATTTTATTTCAGCTTGATATTTCTTTCATTTTTCACATACACAGAGACTACACATGCTGATAAAAAAATGAGCTATTTGATTTAGGTTTAATTTTCATTATTGTAAATGGTTAATATTTCTGATGGTACTCCTTGGTGTATTCCATATAAAAATAATAAATGTAGTAACGATGGTGTGGTGCATTATTGATATAGGCTCGATGACTCTTCTCAATGTGCCAAAATGTCAATGTGGTGGTGGGCAGTGTGTGTTGAAGACTTCACAGACACAGAACAACCATGGACGACAATTTTGGTTCTTCCCAAATAGAAAAAAGGTTGCTAATGTGTATATATTTAATGTTTCTAATGTAAATATTATTCATGATATTATAAGAACTAATGTAGACTGGGCATCACAGGGAAATAATGGTTGCGGATACTTTAGTTGGGTTGATGACAACTCATCTACATCTATCCACCCATCTCCACTTATCTGCGATGAAGGATTTGAGTGCAAAACGTCTCAGGCTAGGGCAAATGCCAAAATTATATTTTTACGATGCCTTCTCTGTATTGTAATCACATATCTTTGTTGTGACCATATGCAGAGATGAGCTCAGGAATTAGTCAGTTTAGTATTTTCATATTGTAACTAATATTTTAATATGGATATGGTGTAACTTCTCTTTGCCTCAAGTGTGCATATATATGGTTTACATCTTTTTTTACAATAATTATTCATGTTTATGGCTCGGGTGAGCCCCAATCTGCTATCAATCACATGATTTAATGTATAGTGTTTTCTTGGTTATTCCATTTGTTCCTTGATACATCAATTCGACCACACCCACTCCACTTCATGTGGATGTCTTTGAAATAAACTCCTAACTCTAATAAACTGACTATAACTACTAACTAAACTTATAAAACAACATCAGCTAAGAATGATCGCTTGCCAACATCTACTGAATACAAGGTCCTTGAGAGATCAATCAATCAGGATGAGTGGATGAGGATGATGAGATGGCGGAAGTGGAGTTGAATCCCAATGAAAAGGAAGCTTTGGATGCAATTAGGAAGAAGAAGAAGATGCTTATCATCGAACACAGATTGAAGAAGAGTACTGCAGAGAGCAGGCCTACCATACCAAGGAAGTTTGACAAGAACAAGGAATATGGCTTAAACAAAATGGGAAGACATCTTTCTAGCCTGGGATTGGATCCTTCGACAATTAGCTTGATAATAAATGAAGCAGATGAGAGTTGAGCAATTAGCTTCCCAAGAAAAATCTCGTAAATGAACTATGTGTACCCCAATTCCCGCGCCTTCTGCGCATACCTAAATGACATATTTGAAACAACAAGGGTAAATTTAGCCTTACCCTTGTTGTTTCAAATATATCATTTGGGTACGCATAGAGGGCACATGAATTGGGGTACACATAGTTCATTTATGGGATTTTTCTTGGAAAGCTAATTGCTCATCTATCATCTACATTATTATGAAGCTAATTGCCAAAGGATCCAGGCCCAGGCTAGAAAGATGTCTTCCCAAACACATAAAAAACATGCACATAAACACGACAGCTGAGAAACATAAATGTAGATTTCACAATAGTTGAGAAACATAATTTTAGGCATCATGGTCATAATTTTTTGGAGACAACGTAATTGAGTTGTATACCCAGACGATGGAAAGCAACTTCTGCTCCTCTGATTCCAAGTTGACACTACGGGATCCAAAGACCATAGATAAGGAATAAATTTAGATAGCAGAGGAGGGCCATAACGACCAAAATAATACAAGGTGAAACTCAAGTTAAATGAAGCAACTGCAAACATTTTAATAGATTTTTATTATTAAATAATGAAATTTGCATATACTAGTGTTATAAGCCCCCTCATTACATGATTTATTATTGTAATCCCCCTCTAACTTACGCATATAGAAAATGAAAATAAAACCTATTTGGATTGAGACAAACCTTATAAAACATCAGCAGCTAAGAAGGATCGCTTGCCAACATCTATTGAATACATCTGTTGCTCATGAATATAAGGTCCTCCAACAGATGTATTCAACAGATGTTGGCAAGCGATCCTTCTTAGCTGTTGTTGTTTTATAAGGTTTGTCTCAATCCCAATAGGTTGTAGTTTCATTTTCTAGATGTGTAAGTCAGAGGGGGCTTAGAATAATAAATCATGTAATGAGGGTTCTTAGAACACTAGTATATGCAAATTTCATTATTTAATAATAAAATTTGATTAAAATATTTGCAGTTGCCTCATTTAACTTGAGGTTTGTCCTATATTATTTTTGTCATTATGGCCCTCCTCCGCTCTCTAAATTTATTCCTTATCTATGGTCCTTGGATCCCGTAGTGTCAACTTGGAACTGGAGGAGCAGAAGTTTCTCTTCATCATCTGGGTATACCACTCAATTACGTTGTCTCCAAAAAAATTGTGACCATGATGCCTATAATTATGTTTCTCAGTTGTTGTGTCCCAAGACCCCTTATGACCCTTTATGACCGTTTACAATCCCTAAGAATACATCTTAGAGGTCTTAAAATGTCATAAAGGGTCATAAGAGGCTCCTAGGAGGGGCCAGATGAGCTTCCACCTTCACGTGGTTGGCCTTGTTAAGTAGAGAATGTTATACTCTTCTCGAAACAAAGAGAAGCTCAATAATTTAAGGTCTCAGTCCACGGATAAATTAAATTAGACTTACTATCCAAATTGGTACTTTGATGAGAATTAATGATGGGCCGAAGTTTTTAGATTCTGAGAAGATGTATATGCAGTGGCCAGAAGGGATTTTTGTGGAGATTTTCTAGATGTGGAGATTTGCTAGAGTGGCTATATACATACGAGGATTTCCAGATTGAGTACCAGTGAACAGACGATGATTCAGTAACCTACGTCTATAAAACCTTCACAAATATGTCCTCTTAACAATTATGTGCATATTGACTGGGTATACAACTCAATTATTGGTTATTGAAAGGACATTGTGCACTCAAGTAGTTTAAACTAATCCATTATGGATTTTTTGCACATGGTATCAAGGGTGAGATTTTTTTGTGTTTGGACTCAATATTGTTGTGACTTAATTTCTCAATCTAGTTCAAATCATATCATATCAAACTATGCTATTAAGCCTTTGGTGTCGTTGTGATCTTTGGATATATGAAAAGTCCTATGTCAAGAAAGTGATTTATCTTTATCTTAGTTTTTGTAGTATTGAAAAAAATGAGTGGGTTGGACATTAGTGGTGGATCTATTCTCTCTTATCATTCTTCATAGTCCCTTTGGTAGTTATTCTTTCTTGTAACTCGCCTTAATCAGTGTGCATATATTTGAGAGCAATCTTTTCCATCCAAATTGGTACATTGATGAGAATCAATGATGGGCCGGAGTTTTTAGATTCTAAGAAGATGTATATGCAGTGGAGGCCAAAAGGGATTTTTGTGGAGATTTTCTACATGTGGAGATTTTCTAGAGTGGCTATATACATACGAGGGTTTCTAGATTGGTACCAGTGAATAGATGATGATTTAGTAACCTACGTCTATAAAACTTTCACAAATTTGTCTTCTTAGCAATTTTGTGCATATTGACCGAGTATACAACCCAATTATTGGTTATTGAAAGGACATTGTGCACTCGAGTAGTTTAAACTAATCCATTATAGATTTTTTGCACATGGTATCAAGGGTGAGAATTTTTTTGTGTTTAGACTCAATATTGTTGTGACTTAATTTCTCAGTCTAGTTCAAATCATATCATATCAAACTATGCTATTAAGCCTTTGGTGTCGTTGTGATCTTTGGATATATGAAAAGTCATATGTCAAGAAAGTGATTTATCTTTATCTTAGTTTCTGTAGTATTGAAAAAAATGAGTTGGTTGGACATTAGTGGTGGATCTATTCTCTCTTATCATTCTTCATAGTCCCTTTGGTATTCTTTCTTGTAACTCGCCTTAATCAGTGTGCATATATTTGAGAGCAATCTTTTCCATGGTTTTTCCCTTTACAAGTTGTTCCAGATAAATCTACATATTTCTTGTGTTTATGTTTGTTATTATTTTGATCGGGGAAAGAAGATGTACAGGTGGAAATAAATTGGGAGATTGGTTTTAGATGTAATCTTTAAGTGTTATTTTTGGCATAGTTGTAGATTGCTTAGTCATCTCCTATGAATGTCATTCAAATATTGTGAGGCTTATTCTTTCTTTTGTTCAACTCATGAAAATCTTTAGAAGTGGAAAGTTTTATTGAAAGGTTAATGACCTCGAGAAAGAACATGTTTGTGTGAAATAAGAAGAAAATGTGTGACTATTTGTAAACAACAGCAACATAATATTGTTGTGCTTAATTTGATAATATTTTTTGTAAAAAAAATTTAAATTTTCTGTCACTTTTTCGATGAAAAAAGAATAGACATATCGACGAGAGTGCTATATACTTGATGTTTATTCCAATGATTTCGAGTCACAATTTTGACGATAGTCGAAAACTATTTCGACCAACATTGGTCGCAGAGATAAACAGTATAGCTGATAATTCTTCCAAGTTGAAGCAATTATTTTGACATTGTACACGTCAATAATTCAACCACTGTGTACATCACAATTTTGACGAAGGTTTGATGTGTCTTATTATTGATGAAAAAACTTCGACAACCGTTATGGTCGAGTGGTTGACCAATTGGCATCTAAAAAATGACTAAACCTCATCGAAAAATAAGCTAAAATTTACTAGTGTAATGATCAATTATGCAACATTTCTTGTTGCTAACCTGGTGGTGTATTCAAGATTGGTATTGGTGTCCTCAACTGATATAGTTCATGATTTGGAGATGTGCAAGTAGTATTTCTTTGATGACATAGTTCTCTATTTGGTGTTCATGATGAATAGTTTAGAGATGGTGATGAATTTTGAGATAGAGATGATTTTGTTATCGTTGTGGTATTTCACGATGCTTGTTCATGTTTCTTAATGGTGTCATATCCTTGTTGTTGGATCATTGTTGGTTATGTGATGAAATTCATTTGAATTTCATGAAGTGTGTTGGTATTCTTGGCCGACTTGATGGCATAACATGTTGCGAAGGATTATAGCGTGGATTTTTGGATCATGGCATGTTTCAAGTTATTTGTTTGGATCTAAGATATGTCTTAGGTGACATGTTAAGGATTGCATTCGTTAATGCAATTCATTTTTGTAATTAAGGTCTTGGTTAATGTTGACCTTATTTTTCTTGTTGTAATGTATAAAATGATGAAATCTTTTATGTAATTGGGAGTGAGAGTGGATGTGAAGGATGATGTGAATGTAAAGACTTATATTATAGAGGATGGTGAGTGAAATTGATGTATCAAAGATCTAAGAACAGGTATGAGTGGAATCTATTATTGAGTCTGTGTGACAGTGTACTTAATTGGAAATGTATTGGCATGACAAATGCTTTCACTTAGTTCATGATATAGTGGATTGTTGTCCATTCCAGGGTTGTCCCCCTTCATTGTATCACTGGGTTGTTCCCCTAGTGTCTTTGAGCAATGAGCTCTAGGCAATGTGACTAAATGCATGTGCATTCCCCTTCTACCTTTAACAGGATTTATGTGCTAGTACATTATCTAATGGGTTTGATCCCTATCATGGTATTTCCCCTAGCAGGGTTTTCACATGAAAAAATCTGGTGTTATGTGTTATGGTATTGTTCATTTCTATGATTTAATGCTTATCTTTCACATACAAGTTATTGTGGTGATATATGGTTTAAGGTTTAAGGTTTTGGGATACAACTGATTCACCCCCCCCCCCCCCCCCCCCCCCCCCCCGGCAGTTGTGTTTGATGTCTTGTTTCTAACAATTGGTATCAAAGCTTGGTCCTCTTTTGAAAGCTTGATTGCTTGACGAGATCCGTCATGGCATATTTTAAGAAGGACAATCCTAAATTTTATGGAACCAACTATGGATTATGGAAAGGAAGGATGATTACTCACTTGATCTGTATGGGGATGGGATGTTGGGAAGTTACAAAGAAGGATTAAAAAGTTCCTAATATTGCTACTGCTACTACTGATGAGAAGAAGGAATTTGTTGATAACATGAGAGCCAAGGAAGCCCTTTACAATCTCTTATTAGATGTAGAATATAAAAATTTCATGGAATTGGATACTGCTCATGAGAATTGGGTAAAGTTGGAGTCACTGCATGAAGGAGATATATATGTGAAGCAAGTGAAGTTGCAAAGTTTGAAAGGGAAGCTGGAACCCTTGAGGATGAGTGAAGATGAGACAATCAGTGCATATGTGCAGAAGGTGACATAACTTGTTAGTGGAATCAAATGTGTTGGAAGAACAATGGATGAAGATGAGATAGTGTCAAAGATACTAAGATCCTTGTCACCTGCTTATGATGTCAAGGTTTCTTTAAGGTTTCTTCTATTAAAGAAACCAAGATAGTTTCAAAAGTAAACATAGACTAATTGGTTGGTAAGTTATCTTCTTTTAAAATGACTAAATTTGGAGATAGTTTTCCTTAAATTGAATATGCATTTAAAGCTACAATTTCTAAGGATAAGCAAAAGTATGATCTTGGTGAAAGTTCATCAAGTACTTCTAAGTATGAATCTAGATATGCTAAAGATCTGAAAGAGATTGAATAAGAGGAAATAAAGATGGAAGAAATATTGGAAGTTCTAATTGCTAAGAGATTACCTAAAGGTGTAGGTAAGTATGAAGGGAAACTATCTTTGAAATATTTTGCATGTAATGAGATTGGACATTTTTTCTTTTAGATGCCCTAATAGAGTGACAAAGCATAAGCCTAAGAAGTTTCAACCTAAGTACAATAAATGTTACTATGCTAGTGAAGGTGTGACTGATGATGAATCTAAAAAGAGTGAGGATGAGATTGTGTTTATTGTTATCAAAGAAGAGAAATCCCTAGTTACTCATGTTGAATATAAAGATGAATGGGTAATAGATGGTGGACGTTCACATCATATGACAGGAGATAAGAACAT
Organism: Chamaecyparis obtusa; assembly: GCA_027943335.1. Classification (NCBI taxonomy): domain Eukaryota; kingdom Viridiplantae; phylum Streptophyta; class Pinopsida; order Cupressales; family Cupressaceae; genus Chamaecyparis; species Chamaecyparis obtusa. The sequence continues at coordinate 627,463 of BSBK01002337.1, forward strand.
ATTTGTGAAATTAAAAAGGTATGATGGAGGTATTGTGAGATTTGGTAATCATGCTCCTTGTTTGATCAAAGGAAGAGGTTCTATAACACTTGATGGAAATAGTAACACTGATAATGTTTTATATGTTGAAGGTTTAAAGCATAATCTTTTGAGTGTTGGACAACTTATTGAGATAAAATTTACAATTCAAAGATGGAAAGTGCATAATCATTGGTAAATCAAGCAAAGAGATTGCATCAGGTACTAAGACCAGAGGTAATGTTTTTCATTTTAATGTTGCAGAGAATAGATGTTTGATTGCTAAATTTGATGACAGATGGTTATGACATAAGAGATTTGGTCACGTGAATTTTGATAGCATTGTGAAGATCAGTTCTACAAATGTTATGAGAGATTTTCATAAATTGGTGAAGCCTACTAATGCTATATGTAAGGAATGTCAATTGGGAAAGTTAACTAGATCTACATTTAATAGAAAGACCTATACGTCAAATGAAATTTTAGATTTGGTGCATACAGATTTATGTGGTCTTACAAGAACAAGAAGTTTTTTATTAATGGTAACAGTAGGTTTTGAAGGGACCCTGAAACCCTTTAACAATAAAAAACTCAAGATAGATCATTACAAGCTCACAAAATGATTTAGTCCTACCAAAAGAAGGTAGGACACACAAACACCACTGCCTCAAAATAATCAATAAAAACCACAGTCCACAAAGGAGAACAACAAAACTATCCAGGAAACCCCTTCATATGAGAACGAAGGGTCATATCAAATGATGAGGAGGATTTCTTAGAATGTTTCCATTTAATAGTAATCCATCCATCTTTGACTTTCACTACCTTCTTCTACCAGTACACCGAATCCAAAGAAACAACACCCAGCTTCAGATCAGAAAAGCCCCCAGCAGTAGGGACAGGGGCACCAAAAATCTCAGCAGTTATCTTACCAGTAGAGCTGGCAGGAAAAGAAACCATAGAAATAGGGATATCAAAGCACCCAACAAGAGGGACAGAAGCCCCCAGCAATGGTTCTGAAATAATAACAGAACAACTCCCACATGAGAAGTAGGAACAACAGGTTCCACATCAGAAATCACACTAGCAGGGATGTCAGGAGAAGCAGTCGCAGAACCACCAGTTGAAAGCCTGGGGTCCGCTAGCAAAGAGAGAGGGGGTATTTGCATGGTAGAGAAATTAAGATCAGCCTCAACATCAGTCCTTATAGGAGCAGCAGGAGGCAAAATAGGATTCGAAACATTATCAGTAGTAGGCTTCTGAGAGCTCGAGATAAGTACTTTATTCTTTTCATTGATGATTACTCTAGGATGAAGTGGGTTATATTTTTTAAGGAGAAATCTGAGGCATTTAAAAAATTCAAAATCTTTAGAGCTATGGTTGAGACAAAGACAAGATTAAAGCTGAAGTGTTTGAGATTTGACAGAGGAAGATAATTTACATCAGAGTTTGTTGCTTACTACAAAGAGCATGGAATGGATGTTAGCTCCATGAACCCATCAACAAAATGGAATTGTAGAGCGAAGAAACAGGACAATCCTAGACACTGCTAGGACTATGATGTAGAAAGGAAAAGTTTCACATATTTATTGGAGTGAGGCAGTTAGTACTATAGTCTACACTTTGAACAAAGTTCAAATAAAGTATGGAACAGGTAAAACTACTTATGAGTTATGGTATTGTCATGTCCCTACAGTGAAATATTTTAGAATCTTTTGAAGTAAATGCTATATTAAGAGAGATGAAGACCTAGGAAAGTTTTATCATAGAAGTGATAAAGGAATTTTTCTTGGATATTCTAACAAAAACAAAGATTACAAGTGTTATGACAATAGGTTGAGGATTTTTTAAAAGATGGCTCACGTTCCCGCTTCAGCCCTCTTTGAAATTGGGTCTTCTACGTGTCTTGCAGCAGCTGCTACTAGTTCAGGGCCTTATGCTCACCCTGAAGCCATGGATTTTTCTCTCTCAAGACCTACTCTTTCATTTCCTGGCACTGCTTGACTTGCTTTCGATTGTGTTTCTCATTCTGCGCCTCCTTTTTCGGCATCTGGTGGTGCTCTTGCGGATGGCTCTTCTATTATTTCTTATGTAGATGTGGAAGCTTTTGAAGCGAGTCTTTGTGGAGCTTCCCCTATTGGGAGTGGGGGCTTTGCTGGTAGGGGGGTTCCCAGTCCTCTCCTCTTGTGCATCCTATTTCTGTAAGTAAACCCATTTTGGTTAAGCTGGATACTAATACAGTTGACAAGATTTTAAAAAATATGAAAGACTTCTCTTCCAATGTTGCTATATTTTGTTTTAGGGGTTTTTGAACCTCGCTTTTTGATTTGCATGCTTGGATCTCCAAGCATTGGGAACCCATCTTAATCGATGTTGTTCAGATATACCCGGTGGCAAGGGGTTTTTTATTGTAAAGTTTGATAATGCTGAAGATAGGAAAACTATTTTGTGTGATAGTTGTTTCACTTGGGAAGAGCATTTCCCCTTATTTCTAAACCGTGGTATCAAGGGTTTGACCCTCTTTTTGAGTCCTTTAATAAAATACCTTTATGGGTAAGACTGTCAAATCTTCCCCTTCATCTTTCACTAGATTCGGTTTTGGAAACTATGGGTGAGGATATTGGGGATTTCCAAATGGTGGATTTAGACTCCTCTAAAAATTTTAAGCTGACTTATGCTCGTATTCTTGTGGAGGTTGACGTTTCTAAGGGCCTTCCTGAGAAGATAACTTTGGCTTCTCCTTTGGGTTCTTGGACTCGGAATCTGGATTCTGAGGGTATTTCATTTAGATGTAGGAAATGCCACATGACTGGGCATCTTTTTGCGCGGTGTTTATCAGATAAGGTTAAATCGAAGAAATCACCTTCTTGGTGGTTGGGGGCCTCTAACCACCATTATACGATTCATAAATTCTCTAAAGATAGGGGTTCGAATTCTTGCCCTACTCAGAATGACCATGCTTTGGTTGGAGCTTTTGTTACTGCCTCTGTTTCTTCTTATGATGTCCTTGATGCTACTAGTCCTATCTCTGATGTGGCTTTGGTTCAATCCGTTAATGTTATCCCTTCTGGTGCTACTATTGTTGTCCCTGACCAGAGCGTTGATGTTGTCTCTAGTTCAACGGTCTTGTCTGTGGATGCCACTAGTTCTGCTGCTCACGGTGTTGTCTCTGGTTCTAATGTGGTTGATGTTGTCTCTAGTTTAGTTTTTGTCTTGGCTATTAGAGTTGTACGCTCTAATGTGACTTTCCCTTTAGTGGGCTCTTCTTTCTCTTCTATGGATTGGCAAAAGGCTGCTGAAAAGGTGGAAGATGGATGGACTACAATGAAGGGAAATAAATTTAAACCGTCCACTCCTTTTGATATGAATTTACGTTCACATAAGGATGGGCAAAAATGTAAATCTTGATCGCCCTTTGTAGTGACTGGTTTGGACATTTTTTTGTCCAACTGGTAGGAACTATGGTTTGTTCCTTTGGTTTGTTTGGTGGGGCACCATAGTTGTATTATGGCCTTTCAACACCCTATCTTCTTATGCTTTTGTTCAAGGTTTCGGGACCTTTCAAATCCTATTTTTACTTAATCAGAATAATAGGTTGAGGAAGATTGTTGAAAGTGCTAAAGTGAAAGTGGATGAAATCTATCAAATAGGTGAAAGATCTTGCAATTATCATTCAAAAGATGAAGAGGAAAATCAGGTTTTTCTTCGCAAAATCAGAGTCATAATCAGAATAAAAATGGATTAGTAAAACAAGATGAAGAAGATGGAAATGAAGTTGATACACAAGAATCTTCTACAAGAGGAAATCAGAAGACCCCAAGGTATGTAAAGATAAATCATACTGAAGATCAGATTATTGATGACATAAATCAAGGTGTGATGACAAGAGGTAAGATTGCTAGGAATGAAAATTTGTTTGATATCACAAGTTGAACCTAGTAATGTTTTGATTAAGTAAAAATAGGATTTGAAAGGTCACAAAACCTTGTACATAAGCAACAAAAGATAAATCATTAACAGACCATAATACAACTGTGGTGCCCCACCAAACAAGCTAAAGGATCCAACCAAAGATCCTACCAAAAAGAACAGCCCAAACGGTCCTAGCAAAGGGTGATCAAGATTTACATTTTTGCCCATCCTTGTTTGAACGTAAGTTCATATCAAAAAAGGGAGTGGAGGGTTTAGATTTTTTTCCTTTAACTGTTGTCCATCCATCCTCCACCTTTTCAGCATCCTTCTACCAAGCCCCAGAAGATCAAGAAGATCCCACTAAAGGGCATGTCATATCAAAAACCATAGGAGGGACAGGAATATCACCACGGCCTGAGACAGCATCAACGATCTAGGCCGGGACAGTAGTAGCAACACTAGAAGGGGAAGCAAAAAGGACTGAACTAAAGCCGCATCAGAGCCAGCATCCGTAGCATCAAAGAAAACACCAAAAGCAACAGAGGCATCCATAGAAACTCCAGTTGAAGCTTGATTAGTTTGAGGAGAGCAAGCAAATGAATTCCTAGTCTTAGAGACTTTACGAACCATATAATGGTGGTCAGAAGCCCCCAACCACCATGTAGGCAATTTCTTCTATTTGACCTTATCAGATAAACATCATGCAACAAGATGGCCAGTCATGTGGCACTTCCTACACTTGAATGGGATACCCTCATAGTCAAGAATCTGAGTCCAAGAGCCCAAAGAAGACAAAGTTATCTTCTCAGGAAGACCCTCGGAAACATCAACCTCCACAAGAATTAGAGCATATGTCATCTTAAAAATTTTAGAGGAGTTTGAATCAACCATTTGGAAATCCCCAATAGCCTCACCCACAGATTCCAAAACTGAATCTAGCCAAAGATGAAGAGGGAGATTCGACAATCTTACCCAAACAGGTATTTTGTTAAAGGATTTTGAAAGAGGGTCAAACCCCTGATACCATGGTTTGGCCATCAGGGGAAAACGCTCCTCCCAAGTGAAACAACTATTACATAATATAGTTTTCCTATCTTCAACATTTTCAAACTTTACAATAAAAAAACCCCTTACCACAGGGTATATCTGAACAGCATCTACTAAAATGGGTTCCCAATGCTTGGAAATCCAAGCATGCAAATCAGAAAGAGAGGGCCAAAACCCCCTAAAATAGAAGATAGCAGCATTCGAGGAGAATTCAGCAATCATTTTTGAAATCTCATCCACAATATCATTATCAAGTTTAACCAAAAGGGGTTTACTTACATAAATAGGTTGCACAAGAGGAGAAGACCGAGATCCTCCCCTACCAGTAGAGGTAGGCTCATGAATACCAGCTTCAAAGGCAACCACATCCACAAAAGAGATTGCAAAACCACCAGAAGCAGCCACAACTGACCCCAAAACCCTTGATGAACCACGCCCAACCGAAGGCCCAAGCCCAGACATAGCAACAACTGAACTAGATGGTAGGGTAGACGCAGAAAGACTAGGGAAAAAAATGGCAGTCGATCCAAATGACTGGAAGAGGCCACAGACGTAGATCCATGCCCACTCACAACAAACCCAAGCAGTAGGGAAGAGGCATGATTCAAAAAAAAAATTGCAGGAGCATTCATAGGAGCCATCGCAGGAATTGATAGGAATTAATAAAATTCAAGTTGAACCTAGTAATGTTAGTGAAGCATGCAAAGATGATGATGGGGAGGATAGGATAGACTAGCTAGTCTATGCCTATGATCCTCAATCAGGATTCTAGTGTTCTCCTGACACCTATGAAGGTCTATAGGATTCCCCTCTCATCAAAGGATCCCCTAACCTAGCCTAACTTGACCACCAAGTATAGCTTTACCATCTTGCAACCTATCAAGCACTGCTTCCTAGCACCATCCCTTACATAGGCTTATAAGGGTCTTTTTAGGGCTCAACACCTTCCTAAGCTCTGACAGAGAAATTGATGAGTCTCAAGGTGTTTTGAGGACATTTGAGTCATCTCCAATGCATTAGTGAGGTTGGGTTACCACCCGATTTCATACTTCCTTCCCAAAACAGGGCTACAAGGAAGAGCCCCAATTAGGCCTCCTTTCGGGTTTGTAGGGCTTTTGACTCCTTCCCTTCACAAAACCAAGGCTAAATTTCTTAGGAAACCCCCATTAATTTGCCTATCCCTCAAGGATTTTTGGGATCTTAGGTCACCAATAGGTCGTACAACACCTTCACCAAGTTTGAGGGTTTTTAGGGCTTTTAGGACCTCACTATATCACTGAACTGTTTGGCTTTATTTAGCACCCTTCTTGGATTTATCAAGCTCTCTCCTCCATAGCATATAGTCTTCATTCATGTCCCTTAGCTCCCTCCAAAGGGCTCTCCTTGAAACTCTTTCTTCGATCTTCTAGAGCACTTGTAATACTGACCGCTCCTAACAGGGCATTGCCTTAGCTCGCCTAGGGCTTGGTCAAAAAAATAGATGCACACACACTCTAGGGCCCTGCTGACATATTTATACATGGTAGGGTATGTACTTCTAGATTCCAAAGTACCATGGTGTGGCCACAGTGGGAATGGGAGTAACAGCCCTACATTTTACACCCTCTCCAAACTGGCAAAGGACTGTCTGCAACAGAGAAATGAACAAAACAGACAAACAAAGCTTAAAAGAACTAAACTACACACATGCATATGAAAGATTAAACACTATTAACAATGTTCCCTGCAAAGATTTACCAAACTTCTTCCTATTCACATCCAATCAAGCCAAATAGCATTGACTGTTACATAAAATTCCCAGTTCAGACTGGTCTTTCCATACAGAATCGTACAAATTGATATCCAAACCCCATATTAGGGTTTTTCAGGTCATATATAACCTTCTCCTTGGGATGAGTGTTAGGTTAGGGCTTTTAGCCACTTAGGCAAAGTTAGGCAATACAAAAAGAAAAATTGCTTAGCAACTTTGAAAAGTTGCTAGCAACTTTTGAGCAACTTTTTGTTGCTCGAGCAACTTTTTCTCTCACACTTCAAATGACCAATTTTTAGGTCCTCCTAAGGCACACATGTGCTCATACCTCAACCAAACACCTGACCCTAGACTCCTACTAACATGGCAGATCAATGACCTCAGGATGACATCATGCCCTGAGTCATTGTGCCATTTACATCAAGAACCAACTGAACTTCTAGGTCCTAGCCTAGGCCTAAACACACACACTGAGCCAAGCTCATATTTTAATTACATGCTTCATTTCTGAAGTTCAACACACACCAAAATGTGATGGTGGGAGCCCTTAGCAGGGTGCTCTTGCACCATACTCCCCCTCAGCACAAACTAAAGCACTTTGGGGTCAAGAAGAGCTAGGTCAACTCCAAACTTCTTGAATTGTCCTTCCTCAATCTAGGTGGCTTCAGATTTAGGCTGATCCATCCATTTGATTAGATGCTCCATGTAAACTTGATGTCTAGTAGTTTTCTTCACTCTGGATTCTAATATCTTCTCTGCTTTGGCTGGCTTCTTCTTGGGCATTGCGTTGGTGTCTATGTCTTGTAGCACCTTTGGTGGATCCATACCTTGTTGTTTGATGTCTCCTTTGAACATGACCAGGTCTGCAACATTAAACACTGGAAAAATGGCTAAGTCTGATGGCAAGTCCACCTTATAGGTGTTCTCTCCATATTTGGCTAAAATTTGACATGGGCCTACTCTCCTCATTTTTAGCTTGGTGGGCATGCCCTTCTGCATCCTTGCTTTGTTAAGATGGACCATGACATAATCCCCAATCTGAAACTGTACTTCTTTCCTCTTTTCATCCACTTTAGCTTTGAGTTTATGAGTGGACTCCATAATGGTTTTCTTCACTTTCTCTTGAACCTCCTTGATGGTTTGAGTGAAATCTTCAGCTTGTCCACTCTTCATCTCCATAGAACCTAAGTCCCTTAACTCACACACTCCTCTAGGGTGTCTTCCATATACAATCTCAAAAGGAGTTCTTCCTATGGTCCTGTTTACACTGTCATTATAAGCATATTCAGCCTGAGATATAACAAGATCCCAAGTCTTCCCGTACTCCTTTGTCAAACACCTTAGCAAGTTGCCAAGCACCCTGTTTATGACTTCAGTTTGACCATCAGTTTGAGGATCGTATGCTAAACTGAAAGAGAGATTAGTTTCCAACCTTTTCCATAAGGTTTTCCAAAAGTGGCCCATGAACTTTCTATCCTTGTCTGATACAATACTCAAAGGGAGTCCATGAATCCTAACTATCTCTTTAAAGAAGAGGTGTGCTACATAGCTTACATCATGAGTAGTTCTACATGGAATGAAATGACTCATTTTAGAGAACCTGTCTACTACAACATAGATGCTATCCATACCTGATTTGGTTTTAGGGAGTCCAACCACAAAGTCCATGCTCACACACTTCCAAGGCCTATTTGGAATTGGCAAAGGTTGATAGAGTCCTGCATTGCTTGAACCTCCTTTAGCTCTTTGACATACTCCACATTGCTCTACATATCTTCTCACATCCCTTGCTAGCTTAGGCCAAAAGTAGTATCTTTGTACCAACTCCAATGTCTTATTTATGCCAAAATGTCCACTTAGACTACCATTATGCTTCTCTTGAATCAGATTTTCCCTCATGGATCCCCTAGGCACACGTAGTTGATTGCCTTTAAACAACAATCCATTTTGAAAGGTATAATCTGCAAACTCACCATGGAAATGGTTCTCAAATTCTTGGCACACCTTGTAGGCTTGTGAGAAGTCTTAATCTTTCTCATATAGGTCTTTGAAACCTACTATTCCAATGCTTTGCAGCTGTACTTCTTGGACAGTCAAAAGTTTTCTACTCAAAGCATCCGCTACCTTGTTGAGCTGCCCCTTCTTGTGTTTGATGGAGAAGGTAAAGGATTGGAGATACTCCATCCACTTCAAATGCCTATTGCTAAGCTTTTCTTGAGTATTGATATAGCTCAAGGCCTGATTATCTATGAAGACAAAAAATTCTTTTGGCAAGAGGTAATGCCTCCACTTCTTGAGGGATTGTACTAATGCATACAATTCTAAGTCATAGGATGAATATTTTTTCTTTGCCTCATTGAGTTTCTCACTGAGAATTCCACAGGCCTTCCTTCTTGGCTCAATACACCCCCTACTGCTACACCACTTGCATCACATTCAATTGTGAACAACTTATCAAAAGTAGGTAAGAGTAAGATAGGTTTGGTAGCTACCTCTTACTTTAATGTTTGAAATGCTTTCTCAGCTACCTCAGTCCATTTGAACTTGGTTTTAAGTCCTCCCTTGATGGTGTCTAGTACTGGTGCACAAATTCCACTGAAGTTTCTCACAAACTTTCTATAAAATTTGGCTAACCCATGAAAATTTCTAACTTCAGTCACTGTTTTAGGGGCAAGCCAATTCAAGATTGCCTCCACCTTGCTTGGGTCCATTTCCAAAGTACCCTTGGACACCACAAATCCCAAGTAAACTAGCTCCTGCTACATGAACTCACACTTTTCTAGGTTGATAGCTAATTTCTCTTCATGTAGTCTCTTCAAGACCAACCTTAAGTGCTCAAGATGCTCTATTTTTGTTTTTCTATAGATGAGTATATCATCTAGATACACCGGCCACTATAAATCTGCCTGTGAAGTCCTTCAAGACCTCATTCATCAACCTCATGAAGGTGCTTGGGGCATTGCTAAGCCCAAATGGCATCACAAGCCATTCATACAATCCATCTATGGTTTTAAAAGTGGTCTTCCACTCATCACCCTCCTTGATTCTAATTTGGTGATAACCACTTTTTAGATCCAACTTAGTGAAATACATAGCACCTCCTAAGCAATCCATCAAATCTTCTATTCTTGGAATTGGGAACCTATACCTAATAGTGATCCTGTTGATGGCCCTTGAATCTATGCAAATTCTCCATTTCCATCCTTTCTTGGATGCCAAGACCACTAGGACTGCACATGGACTAATACTCTTCTTAATCAGTCCTTGATCCAATAGTTCTTGCACTTGTCTTGCCACTTCCTTATTTTGATCAGGGGTAAGCTTGTAGGCTGCTTTGTTAGGAAAATATGCACCAAGTACAAAGTCTATTTGATGACTTATGGCCCTTCTTGGAGGTAGTGTTGCAGGGGTTCCATCACTCACAATGTCTCTGAATTCTTCTAACATTTTCTGCACTTCCAATGGTGTTTCTACGTGCAACTTCTCGTCATCCTCCTTTGGCTTCACCATGATAGCACATCCTATTGTCTCCTCATCATGTAGTGCATGTAGGAACTCCTTACCACTGCTAAGCAACACACTAGGTGTTTTAGAAGTACCTTCTTCATTCTCTGTTATGGACTGAATCTTGAATGTTCTTCCATCTTTCTTGAAAGAAATGGAGTTCTCCTCTCCATCATAGATCACCTTCCTATCAAATTGCCAGGGTCTTCCCAATAAGAGATGGCATGCATCCATGGGTGGGACATCACAAAGCACTTTTTCCTTATAGCCTCCAATTGAAAACTCCACCCATGTCTGCATTTACTAGCACACTCTACTCCTAATTCAACCAAGTCACCTTGTAGGGGTTTTCATGGGGAACCTTTGTGAGTTTGAGCTTCTTTGTTGCTTCCTCTTCTATGATGTTATCAGTGGACCCTGAATCCACTATAACTTTGCAAACTTTGCCTTGTATCTTGCATTTGAATCTAAAAAGAGCCCTCCTCTGCTTGGGTTCACCTTGGTTAGGTTGCCTTATGAGTACTCTTCTAAACATTAAGTTTTCACCCATTTCTGATTCTAGTTTGCTGACCTCATTGGTACATGAGATGCTGCTATATTCTTGGGTATAGGCTACCCTCTTTTCATTGCTTGAGTTTGATGGCTTGTCAAGACACCTATAAGAAGGGTGCCCAAGCTGTCCACATTGATAACATTTCATTGTGGCAAAGTAGGAGCTACTTCTTCCTACACCTCTTCCTCTATTTCCTTGAGAACCTCTTCCTCTACCAAAATATCCTCTTGTACTAATTTCTAAACTTTGTTCCAAAAGTCTGCTCTCCCCTTGGCTTCTTGTGTCACCACCTCTTCCACTAGACCCTCCTCTTTGACCCCCTCTAGAGTCTCTACCTCTTCCCTTGTTCTTTGAATTAGGTTCTTGCTTCCTTCTTTGTTTATCTTCAAGATTTTGTGTCATATGTTGACACCCAAGAATTATGGTGGGATTGAACAAACTCATCTCCTCTGCTATGCTCCATTTCAAACCACTTAGGTACCTTTCCACCTTGATGCTCTCCTCCTCCTTAACTTTAGATCTCAAGCTCAACTTGTGAAACTCTTCAGTGTAGGTGGCTACATCCATCTCCTTTTTTCTGAGGTTCAATCTTCTCCTATGCTGCTAGATCTCATAATCCGTGGGTAAGTATGCTTCCCTCACTTTCTTGACCATTGCTTTCCAATTGGAGATTGGGTTCTTTCCCTCTTTCTCCCTTTCTTCTTCCAGGTAGTTCCACCAAGTTAAAGCTTGACCTCTCAACCTAGATTTGGCCACTTTGACCTTTTGTGCCTCTAAAATCTCTTCACATTCGAAGTGATTCTCCATGCCTTCAATCCATTGCATCACAAGCTCTGTATCCATCCTGCCGGTAAGTAATGGGACACCCTCAAGTGCCTTGCCGGTGATAGCCTTCAAAACTTTAAGAAATTGCTCATCTTGGGTTGGAGGATCAGGTGTAGGCACATCATCATCAATGGTATTCTCTTTCTCTTTGGCATCCTGCTCCTCCATCCTATCTTTCACCTTATCTGCCTTTGCTTGGACATCATCCAAGAGTTGTTCCATTTGCATCAATCTTTCTTGTAGGAGTCTATTAGCTTCCTCCTGATCTTCCACCTTCTTGGAAAGCTCTGCATTAGTCACCATTTTTTTCTTGTGAGATTATCCAATTGACTCTTCTAAAGGTTGAAACATCCACTTTCCACTTCCCAAGCCTTAAGAGGCTCTGATACCAATCTGATGGGGAGGTTAGGATAGACTAGCTAGTCTATGCCTCTGATCCTCAATCAGGATCTTGGTGTTCTCCTGACACCTATGAAGGTCTATAGGATTCCTCTCTCATCAAAGGATCCCCTGACCTAGCCTAACCTGACCACCAAGTATAGCTTTACCATCTTGCAACCTATCAAGCACTGCTTCCTAGCACCATCCCTTACATAGGCTTATAAGGGTCTTTTTAGGGTTCAACACCTTCCTAAGCTTTGACAGAGAAATTGATGAGTCTCAAGGTGTTTTGAGGACATTTGAGTCATCTCCAAGGCATTAGTGAGGTTGGGTTAACACCCGATTTCCTACTTCCTTTCCAAAACAGGGCTACAAGGAAGAGCCCCAATTAGGCCTCCTTCTGGGTTTGTAGGGCTTTTGACTCCTTCCCTTCACAGAACCAAGGCTAAAGTTCTTAGGAAACCTCCATTCATTTTCCTATCCCTCAAGGATTTTTGGGATCTTAGGTCACCAACAGGTCATACAACACCTTCACCAAGTTTGAGGGTTTTTAGGGCTTTTAGGACCTCACTATATCACTGAACTGTTTGGCTTTCTTCAGCACCCTTCTTGGATTTCTCAAGCTCTCTCCTCCACAACATATAGTCTTCATTCATGTCCCTTGGCTCCCTCCAAAGGGCTCTCCTTGAAACTCTTTCCTCTGTCTTCTAGAGCACTTGTAATGTTGACCGCTCCTAACCGGGCATTGCCTTACCTCGCCTAGGGCTTGGTCAAACAAATAGATGCACACACACTCTAGGGTCCTGCTGACATATTTATACAGGGTAGGGTCTATACTTTTAGATTCCAAAGTACCATTGTGTGGCCACAGTGGGAATGGGAGTAATAGCCCTACATTTTACAACCTATCCAAACTGGCAGAGGACTGTCTGCAACAGAGAAATGAACAAAATAGACTAACAAAGCTTAAAAGAACTAAACTACACACATGCACATGAAAGATTAAACACTATTAACAATATTCCCTACAAAGATTCATCAAACTTCTTCCTATTCACATCCAATCAAGCCAAATAGCATTGACTGTTACACAGAATTCTCAGTTCAGATTGGTCTTTCCGTACAGAACCTTACAAAATGATATCCAACCCCCATATTAGGGTTTGTCAGGTCATATATAACCTTCTCCTTGGGATGAGTGTTAGGTTAGGGCTTTTATCCACTTAGGCAAAGTTAGGCAATACAAAAATAAAAAATTGCTTAGCAACTTTTGAAAAGTTGCTAGCAACTTTTGAGCAACTTTTTGTTGCTCAAGCAACTTTTTCTCTCACACTTCAAATGACCAATTTTTAGGTCCTCCTAAGGCACACATGTGCTCATACCTCAACCAAACACCTAACCCTAGACTCCTACTAACATGGCAGATCAATGACCTCAGGATGACATCATGCCCTGAGTCATTGTGCCATTTACATCAAGAACCAATTGAACTTCTAGGTCCTAGCCTAGGCCTAGACACACACACTGAGCCAAGCTCTTATTTTAATTACATGCTTCATTTTTGAAGTTCATCACACACCAAAATGTGATGGTGGTATCCCTTAGCAAGGTGCTTTTGCACCAGATGAAAATTGAATTAAGGCTATGAGAGAGGAATTAGATCAAATTGAAAAGAAAAAAACATGGACTTTAGTTCCCAGACCTAAAAAAAAAAAATGTTATAGGAACTAAATAGGTTTTGAGGAACAAATTGAATGAGGAAGTCGGTGTGGTAATAAGAAATAAAGCTAGACTTGTTTGCAAAGGATGTTCTCAAATGGAAGGTATAGATTTTGAAGAACCATTTTGCCTTGTTGCTAGAATTGAAATAGTTAGGATGTTTTTTGCATATGCTACTTACAAAAATTTGGAGGTATATCAGATGGATGTTAAGTCAACATTTTTGAATGGAGACTTGAAAGAGGAAGTCTATGTTGAACAACCAGATGGATTTCCATTGACTGATCAAAGTGACATGGCTTGTCGATTGAAGAAATCCTTATATGGATTGAAACAAGCACCTAGAGCCTAGTATGCCAGGTTGGATAAGTATTTGATAAAGATTGGTTTCAGTAAAGGTACTACTAATAGAAATTTTTATTTCAAGATTAACAATGATAACCTTTTGATTATTGAAGTCTTTATGGATGATATCATTTTTGGAGGTGATGACAAGATGAGCAAAGATTTTGCAGATGAGATGTAGAAAGAGTTTGAGATGTCTTTGATAGGTGAGATTAAATTCTTTCTTGGTTTACAAATTATATAATCTAATTCAGGGATTTTAATATCACATTCAAAATATGTGATAATTGCTAAAGAAATTTGGGATGGAGGATTCCAAACCTGTTGGAACCCCTACGGTAACTGGTTGTAAATTGACAAAAGTCAGTGATTCACCTAACACAAATCAGACAAGGTACAAATCAATGATTGGAGGATTGCAATATCTAAGTCACACTAGACCAAACATATCAAATGTAGTTAAAATTATTGTGAGATTTCAAGATGAACCTAAGGAGACTCATATGGTTGTTGTTAATAGAATTTTTAGATACTTAAAGGGTATAGTTGACTATGGATTATGGTATGCAAAAGATGATGATTTTACTTTGAGTGCATATATTGATGTTGATAGGGTAGGAAATGTGGATGACAAAAAAAGTACTAGTGGTGGTGCATTCTTTTTGGGAAAGAGGTTAGTTGCATGGTTAATAAAAAAGAAAAATTGCATTTCTCAAACTAGTGTTGAAGCTAAATATGTTGATGTTGTTAATTGTACACAAGTTGTTTGGATGAAGAAAATGTTGAAGGATATAAGAGTAAGTATTGATGAGCCTATAACTATTCATTGTGATAACTCAAGTTCTATTAATATCTCAAATAATCATGTGTTACATTCAAAGACAAAGCATATACCTATCAAATATCATTTCTGGAGGGATAAGGTGACTAAGAAGGAAGTGAAATTAGAATATGTGGCTGCTAAGGAACAAATTGTAGACATTTTCACTAAGCCTTTGCCTAAAGATGTCTTTGAATATCTCAGAGGTAAGCTTGGGATGATGACCCCTCCTGATCAAACCTCGTTGATGCATGGGATTGTATCACTCCAGTGATCTTAATAGATTATTCTTCTTTCTTGATTTATGTGTTGAGAGATGCTCCTTAGTGGGAGTAGTAGTTGTTGTTGTTGTTGTAATGTATAAAATGGTGAAATCATTTATGTAATTGGGAGTTAGAGGAGATGTGAAGGATGATGCAAATGTAAATACTTGTATTGCAGAGGATGGTGATGTAATATCCCCGTCATAAAATAAATAAATTATTTATCTCTTGGGTGCGGACCGATTGATTTAGCTTATCTCAGTCCCTTTTTATTTTTCTTTTCTTTTGTATAGGTGTTTTCCGTGTCAGATTCTTTTGTAAACCCTCGGGAGTTTCTCCGAAGGGGTATTTATGACCGGCGTGTAGGATGTAATTTTCATGTTGAGATTTGATACTTATTTGTATTTTGCTAATTCTTGTTGGGATACTGTTGTCCACCATTTCAAAGGTGAGATATCCTCCCTATTTGGTATTTCATAGTTTTGGTGGGATTCAACCCTCACCCTATTCTACTTGTTTCTCTGGTTTCGGATTTGGAAAATCTAAAGCAATTTCTATTCTTCATATTTCATCTTGCAAGTGTTTAAGTTCAATTTGTGTGGTGGCATTAAAGACTAGAACGGCTCTCATTCCTTGGCGTACTACCAACATCATTTTGTACCACCTCCATCCCTCAGTGTACTCCCAACATCATTATGTACCACCTCCATCCCTCATCATTCTGTACCACCTCCATCCATCAGCGTACTACCAACATCCCTCTACTTACTCCCAACATCATTTTGTACCACCTCCATCCCTCATCATTTTGTACCACCTCCATTCCTCAGCATACTACCAACATCATTCCGTACCACCTTCATCCCTTGGCGTACTCCCAACATTAGTCCATACCGCCTCCATCCCTCATCATTTTGTACCGTCTCCATCCCTCAACATACTTTTGACATCATTCTATACTGCCTCCATCCCTTGGCATACTCCCAACATCACTACGTACCACCTCCATCCCTCGGCGTACTACTAACATCATTATGTACCACCTCCATCCCTCGGTGTACTCCCAACATCATTCTATACCACCTCCATCCCTCATCATTTTGTACCACCTCCATCCCTCATCATTATGTACCACTTCCATCCCTCGATGTACTTTTGACATCATTCTATATTGCCTCCATCCCTCAGCATACTCCCAAAATCATTTTGTACTGCCTCCATCCCTCAGTGTACTCCCAACTCATTTTGTACCTCCTACATTCCTTCAATGTATGGCCCTCAACACCCCACCATACGGCCCTCAGCATCCCACCGTACAGCCCTCAACACCCCATCGTACGGCCCTTGGCATCCATCTGTAGGGCCTGCAAATAGCCATCGTACGATTATTACACCGTATGACCTCAATTCTCTTGCTCCTCCACTCTATACAGAAATCAATACAACCACTCTCTACCCCCCCTTGTCACATAATTGAGTCCATCTAGGTTTGGGACATTTCAATAGTATCAGAGCTTGAGATCCTGCCAGCCTGTGGACAGTGAGTGAAAGTCTATAGCCATAAACAAAGGAGATCCCACTCAGCTGATAGAATGGCAGATCAAGAACCCAATCCTACTGATTTCATGGTGCTATTGAGGGATCATTCAAGGAATCGGGCACAAATCAATGACACCCAATGCCTTATGGAGGAAGCTCTTCAAAAACTGGCAGACAATAAGATATCTGGCAAACAAAATGGTCATAGTGCCAACTCGTTTACGGGAAAGGAAAATCCTCATCCGGCACAATCCCGTCCTTCCATGCCAAATTTACCTCCAAGGATGGAAGTACCACAAGGAGGAAAGCAACCAACCTTTGAGGAAGTTCAAGAATAGTTGAAAGAAGACTGGAAGAATGCAAACTTGGAAGGGGATATATCCTACAAAGACTACGTGGAATTGAGAATGCGTTACTCCGGAGGTGGAAGCCAGGGATATTTTAATGATGACCTCAGAAGGAAGTTGAGTAAAGTAAATCTGTCACCATTTGATGGATCTAGATCCATATCTCCCTAGGCAAGGGTAATGAAGGCGGATACTTACTTCCAACTCAATCCAATGCCAAAGGAGGAAGCAATTAAATTTGCAGCACTTCACTTGGAGGGAGTGGTGCATGAATGGTGGCATCACGACACCATCACACTGGGACATGACCAAAAAGGAACATATGTTGAATTCATTGAAAGATTGATAGATCGATTTGATGGTAAAGATCCAGAGCTTAATTGTAAAGAGCTAGTTCAGTTAAGACAAACTGGATTGGTCGACCAGTACATCACAGAGTTTCAGAAGCTCTCCATGTTGGTTACAGACATTTTCAAAAGGAGACAAATAGTACTCTTCATGGATGGATTAACAAAACCACTAAGGGGATGGGTTAAGAGCTTCAATCCTTCCAACCTTGCAGAGGCTTTCAAAAAGGCACGAAGCATGGCATCATCATTAACATCCTCCTCTCGAGGCTACTCCCACTCCAAACCGTCATTAATTCCAAGAGACCAAGATACCAAACCTTCAATGAAGAAGCCTTCGTTGGAAGAAGCCACTAGACAAGAGCTCTGAAGGAAGAAATTATGTTTTAATTGTAAGGAACCGTGGGAACCTAGGCACAGATGCCTCAGTAAATGGAAAATACACTACATTGAGGTTGTGTCTGACGATGAGGATGATCAAGAGAAACTCCCCACTAGGGACAGTCACCCACAGGATGTCTCCAATGTGGTTAGCTTGAACTGTACGAAGAGAATCACGGCATTGGTACAGCATGGAGGGACCATCACCTTGGCTGAGAGCTCGAGATGTACAGTATTCCAGGTATGGGGAACCCTTCAAGGACAAAGGGTCATTGTGATGCTTGATAGCGAAGCCACTCTTAACTTTATAAACTCATCCTTGGTGAAGAGGAGAGGTCTTCCTACAGAGTCTCACATAGGTTTCCAAGTCAAGGTCACTGGAGGAACACTCTTACCATGCACACACCTGGTTCCCCAACTCAGTATCACCATGGCTAAATACACTATGACAGAGAATTTCTTTGTAGTAGACCTAGATGATATGGAGGTTATTCTGGGCATACAATGGATGGAGTCCCTAGATGAATACACATAGAGTTTCAAAGAGATGGATTTCATTTTTGTGGCCGAAGGGAAGAAAGTTGTTCTCTGAGGGATGGCTAATGAGGGTCCCAAGGAAGTTTCTGCACAATGGATGGAGGTCATTTTCTGGCATAGTGACATAGCATGGGCTACACACTACTTTGTTTCAGCAGAACCAATTGAAGGACAACAAAAATGGGTAAGTAAGATCTAGGCTTTTAATTTTGACAATGAATATGTAAAAGGGAAGGATAATGTGGTTGCAAACACTTTGTCAAGAAAGCCCGCCATCTACATGTTGTCACAAATCTCAGCTGGCTAGAAAGCACACTTACTAGTGGAATATTCTAAAAACACATTCGTGTGTAATTTAATGGAAGACAACACTCGGGATGACCGTTACAAGGTGGTGGATGACATCATTTACTATAAGGATCAAATATACCTAGTACCTAAGTCCAAAATAAAGCAAAAAATATTCCTGAAGGAAATACATGCCTCACCATTAGTTGGACACCTGGGGTTTCTCAAGACCTATAGATAGCTCAGGGAGAGGTTCACATGGAAGGGACTTAAATATGATGTCTTGTAGTACGTGTGGGAATGTGTAGTATGCCAGCAAAACAAATCCGAACACACCTCACCCGCCAGACTATTACAAACCTTGCCCATACCAGAACAGAAGTGGGAAGGTATCTCCATGGACTTCATCACCGAACTTCCTAAGGTAAATGGAAGGGACTGTATCTTTGTTGTAGTTGATAGGCTGACGAAGTATGCACACTTCCTCGCTATCTCCTCAGACTTCCAAGCTGCACAAGTAGCCGACTTATTTTTCAGAGAAGTTTTTCGTCTGCATGGGTTACCTCGAAACATTGTTAGTGACAGGGATGGTAAATTCCTCAGCATCTTCTGGATAGAATTGTTTTGGTTGGCAAGAACAAAATTGTCGCCCAACACTAGCTACCACCCTTAGACTGACGGTTAGATGGAAATTGCGAAAAAATGGGTAGATGGTTACCTTCGGAGCTACGTTTCAGCACAGCAACAGGCTTGGGTCAAATGGCTGCATTTGGGAGAATATTGTTACAATATAACTTATCATATGTCAATTGGGATGGCACCCTTCAAATCACTCTATGGGTATGAACCCCTTGCATTTATTGACATGATTCTGGGTGACAGTCATGCACCGAGGGAAAAGGACTGGCTTCAGGAAGGGCTAGACATTCTCAAAGTCTTGAAGGAAAACCTACAAAATGCACAGAACATTGTAGTTAGCACAGATCTTCCACCGCTTAATGAAGAAGGGAAGCTCATATTGGAACCATTTGAGATCATTGACGTACGGGAGAAGACACTGCGGAACCATACGCTAAAGGAATATTTGGTACGCTGGAAGCACTTGCCACTAGATGATGCTACCTGGGAAGGTGAAAACATTCTCCAGCATCCAGCATTACATTTTCTTGAGGACAAGAAAACTTTGGGATGGGAGGATTTTAATATCCCCGTCATAAAATAAATAAATTATTTATCTCTTGGGTGCAGACCGATTGATTTAGCTTATCTCGGTCCCTTTTTATTTTTCTTTTCTTTTCCGTAGGTGTTTGCCGTGTCGGCTTCTTTTGTAAACCCTCAGGAGTTTCTCTGAAGGGGTATTTATGACTGACGTGTAGGATGTAATTTTCATGTTGAGATTTGATACTTATTTGTATTTTGCGAATTCCTGTTAGGATTTTGTTGTCCGCCATTTCAAAGGTGAGATATCCTCCCTATTTGGTATTTCGTAGTTTCGATGGGATTCGACCCTCACCCTATTCTGCTTGTTTCTCTGGTTCTGGATTTGGCAAATCTGAAGTGATTTCTATTATTCATATTTCATCTTGCAAGTGTTTAAGTTTGATTTGTGTGGTGGCATTAAAGACTGGAATGACTCTCATCCCTTGGTGTACTCCGTACCACCTCCATCCCTCGGCATACTACCAACATCATTATGTACCACCTCCATCCCTCAGTGTACTCCCAACATCATTTTGTACTACCTCCATCCCTCAACATTTTTTATCACCTCCATCCCTCATCATTTCATACCCCCTCCATTCCTCGACGTACTACCAACATCATTTTGTAGCACCTCCATCCCTCAGCATACTCCCAACATCATTCTGTATTGCCTCCATACCTCAGCATACTTTTGACATCATTATGTACCACCTCCATCCCTCGGTGTACTCCCAACATCACTTCGTACCACCTCCATCCCTCGGCATACTACCAACATCATTTCGTACCACCTCCATCCCCTGGCATACTCCCAACATCATTTTGTACTGTCTCCATCCCTCGACGTACTTTCGACATCATTCTATACCGCTTCCATCCCTCGGCATACTCCCAACATCATTCTATACCGCCTTCATCCCTCAGCGTACTCCCAACTCATTGCATACCTCCTACATTCCTTCAACGTACGGCCCTCAGCACCCCATCATATGACCCTCAGCATCCATCCGTAAAGCCCTCGGAATTCGCATCGTACGGCCCTCAACACCCCATCGTACAACCCTCAACATCCATCTGTACGGCCTGCAAACAGCCATCGTACGGTCATTACACCGTACAGCCTCAATTCTCTGGCTCCTCCACTCTGTACGGCAATCAGTACGGCCACTCTCTACCCCCCTTGTCGCACAACTGAGTCCATCCAAGTTTAGGACATTACAGGTGAGTGAAATTGATGTATCAAATATCTGAGAAGAGGTATGAGTGGAATCTATTATTGAGTCTATATGACAGTGTACTTCAATGGAACTGTATTGGCATGATAGATGCTTTTATTCAAGTCATTATATAATGGATTGTTGTCCATTCTAGGGTTGTTTCCCTTCATTGTATCACAGGGTTGTTGTCGTAATGTCTTTGAGTAGTGAGCTCTAGGCAGTGTGTCTGAATGCATGTGCATTCCCCTTCTACCTTTAATAGAGTTTATGTGCTAATACATTATCTAGTGGGTTTGGTCCCCACTATGGTTTTTCCCCTAAAAGGATTTCCACATTAAAAAAATATGGTGTTATGTGTTATTGTGTTGTTCATTGCTATGTTTTAATGGTTATCTTTCATATATAAGTTATTGTGTTGATATATGGTTTAAGGTTTTTAATTTTGGGACGCAATTGATTAACCTCCCCCCCCTCTTAGTTGTGTTTGTTGCCTTGTGTCTAACATGTTCCCTCTCTAGATCTTCTTTCTTATCTTACTTCTTATCATAACCACCAATCTTTTTGGAAACAATATATGATGTTATGCATTTCATTCATGATCTATTGCCTAACATACCATTGAGTGAAGATAAAGACCTAGATAAGAACACTTGTAATCAACCTACTAAATTGAATGTAAATAATTTTGATGGGATTAAGCATCTTCCTATAGAGATCAATCCCCCTACTATACATTCTGACACAACACCTTTTCGTCAAAGCCTTCCACCTTCAAAGCCAAAGACATCTCATAAAAGTGGCTATAACATGATTCCTACAAAAACCTATAGTGGACAAGATCTTGGAAAGACATGGACCAAGTCCCTATAAAGCCTCCTCCTTTACAAGCCACTATATTTACACCTGAAGAAAACGTTGTTCCTAACCCTTTTCAAGACTTCATCACTCATTTCTTGTCTAAACAAAACACATCTCATAATGTCACCATAGAAATACAAGAGCTTATATATATCATTACTATAAATGCAATACCCTATCATTCCTTTTTCCTAGTATGTTGTACTCTGTCATGTAATCTTAGTATCTTACTTCACTAGGGACTCTTTGTTTTGCATTATATCCATTGTGAGCAGCATAATAGATCCTTTATCTTGTCCTTCAACTTGGGGGGCAAGGTCACTCTATCTTATGCATTCCTCATTCTAAAGGATCTATTATCTCTTTGGCAGTTGAATATTTATACTATGATGTACTTCCATACATGGACTTGTTTGTTAAGGATCTTTCTTTGTAGGAGATTGATATCTTTCTTTTACAACCTCTTCCTTGTTTGAAAGTGTATATCTATTGTAATTGATTTTCCACTAAGTTTGTATAATGTGACATCCTTTCTCCTTCTCCTTTCTTGAGACCCATTTCTCTCTTCTCTTTGTGGACTTGAATCTTTTATAATGGTGAATTATTTCTTGCATGAAATCCTTTGTTTCACACAAGGATTTGATATCTTTGTTGAGAATATTTTTCATGCTTTGAAGAGCGTGTCTATTATAAATGATCCTCCCTTAAAAATGTTATGATGTTTTTCTTCCTTTCCAAAAGATTCACTATCCCTTTGTTGACTTGTTTCTTTTATAACATGATGATCTTTCATGTACGAATTTTTTTTTTTTACATTAGGGTCTTTTACATCCTTGTTCACAACTTATTCTTTCTTGAAATTGCATGTCTATTATAAAGGATATATCACTTAGGTTTTATAATGTTTTATCTTTCCCGTTGTCGTCACCCTTGGGGGGGGAGGTCTCGTTTTCTTCTTTCCCTTTCCAAGGATCCACTTTCCTTGGTATAGTGGCATTTGTTTATTATATGACATTTTTCTTATATGGAATTTATTTGTTGAAGATTCTATTTTATGCAAGAGGTGTGCATCCTTGATCACAATCTCTTCATTATTTGTAAAAGTATGTTCATATGAAATAAATCCCCTTACTTGAGGACTTAAAGTGTGTCATCCTTCATCAAGAATCTCTTTTTCGCCTAGAAATAGGGGGGTTAAAAAGGGTGCATTTTTGTTCTCCTTCCCTCTTTGTCTTGGAGATGTTATCTTTGTTCAAGAACTTCTCTCGAAGGTAGATGTCTTGTGGCCAATATTCTTCCTTTCAAGGCTCTCTTCCCACTTGTGGATATCCTTTCACAATTATCTATTCTTTGGCTTACAAGAGTGTTCACTCTTTGCTAAGGTTATGCTATACATTGTTTTTTTAAGGGTATCTCCTTCTTGTTGGAAATAGGTATCATTTTTCTCTTTTTATGATGCCACTATAGTCCTATGTCACCATCATAAAGAGCGGGCATACAACCTCCTTGTACATTATGCAACTTGTATCGGTCCTTAAACTAGCCACTTTTTTATCCTTTGACTGATCACCTTTTTTATGGATCCACATAGAGATAATGCTTTCTCTAATCCCATAAATTATCACATGTTTAAAAATTTCAAAGCCACCCCATGCGTAAAATTTCAAAGTTGTCCCATGTGCAAAATTTCAAAGCTACTCTATGCACAAATTTTTCAAGGTAGAATTGACTAGCAAAATGCAGCTTGCTAGACCATCAATTCTCCCCATCTCTCTCTTTGGGATGAGTGGAACTAGCATAATACAACTTGCTTTCCTTTCTACTCTTTCCTTATCTTCTCTCTCATGGATCACCTAGCATAACACAACATGCTAGACTGTTGGATTCATGGTTTCTCTCCCTTCTTTCCATGCTCTCATATCTTTGCTAGTGGGTTAGATCATGAAGCATTGTTTGTCCTTGACGTATGCTATTTCCCTTTCCATGTGATCATGTGTGCTCTTGCAATAGCTTTCTAAATGTGACACTAGTGGTTGGGGCATTTCTTGATCAAGGTCTCTTCAACTTGTTGATTTGGAGGTTTTTTTAGTACTTACACCTTTTTGGTTTGTGTCTTTTGTCTTTTGTTTTTTATATTTTATCTTTTGTTTTGTGCCCTTGTGCGTGGTTATTTGAGTTATTCTTTGTTTTGGGGCTTGTGTCCTTAAACTTAGTGATGTCTTATCTCTTTGCAGCTTGCCCATCTCTCTCTCTCTCTCTCTCTCTCTCTCTCTCTCTCTCTCTCTCTCTCTCTCTCTCTCTCTCTCATGAGCATGAGCATGAGCATGAGGTTGTCTCATACTTCTGCTAAAGTGGGGGCTAAATGTATTATCATAAATTGTAAGCACCTAAAATGTGTGTATTTTCATAGGACTTCATATGGCGTCTAATGGACAACTAAATATAAATATAACTCCTCTATCATTTCAATTCTTGTTTAAAATCAAGGTAAGTCCTTATTTCTAAGTGTGCTCCTTTATTTTTTCTCCAATCCAATAATTTATTTCACCACATAGGCCCTATGTTACCATTTGTGGCCTTCATGTTTTATTCCAACCTCAAAATCAATTGTACCTTGTAATTTGGCATACCCTAATTGTCCAGGACCTGTGGTCTTGATTTGAGCTCTAATCGAGTGGAACATAATGCCTTGGGTATTGTGTTCCCCAAAGATTGGGCTGAAATAGGGATCAAGGTCCCATCTTAGTGATTTAGTGGGGTGTTTTGATTTATGGTTGACCTACTTCAATTTTAACCCCCAAGATGTTGCAAGAGGTACATAAACACCCTATCTTTCCTCATTTTAGCATCCAATATTATCATTAAGAATTCATTATCATCAAGTGCAAGCAATCAAGTTCAAGGTTTGAAGGCAAACATCCAAACATTCAAGATCTAGACTTCTTCTCAAGCATTCAAGATGTTCTTCTCCATGGATCAAGCTTCTTTCCCTCATTGAAAACCAAGTAAACTAGTTTTCTATCAGGGAAGGAGATACTTCTAAGCCTTCTTTATTCTTTTCAATCAAGCATTATGGCGAACTACAACATCCATCACATAAGGTTTTTTCTTCCATGATTTTCTTTTGGGTTTTTGTGTTGAGTCAAAGCTATTGCATCAACATACTAGATCACATTCAAAGAAGCATTTGCATTGTCAATGTATAGCATATTCTATTTTTCATATCTAGCCTCGACTATGTGACAACACGCTTTCATTTATTTTATTTTATTTCAAGGTTGATTCCAAATAGGGGTTTGATTGAGGAAAGCCCCTCTATTCAATCTTCTTCCTTGTTTTTAATGTGTGTAGGTACATGTGGGGGAACTATCGAAACTATTCTGGGAAATTCGGGACTTGTTGGAGAGACAATCAAGAATTTAGGCAAAAGACTAGGAACACAACGAAAATCTACAGATTGTACTTGAGAACAGAATGCCCAGTTCATTTTGTACGCTACAAAATTACTTCAAATTGAAATTGCATGCTAGTACAACCTTTTGGATCTTGTAAAAGTCATTACAGTTGTTTATTTTCTTTTTGTCAATTTCTACCTCCTGAATCTTGTCAATTTCGCTTATTTAGCCTTATATTCTACATCATCGTATCATCATTCATTTCAAAACCCCAATCAGTGAAGGATCATTGACTCGCTTAGAACTTGAGTCCTACTTCAACCTATTGAGACATCTTCCTTCCAATTGTGCATTAGGAAAAGGGGAACAATCCACAATGCTTACCTTTTCATATTGTACAAGAATGTAATTATTATAAATTCAAAATACTTCAAGCACTTCTAGATGTAGATACTGTCAACTCATTTGTTTCGGTGATCATTAAACATTCTACCTTGAACACTTCACACCCCAACACACTTGCACAACTTTCACACACTTCAAAATCATCTGATCTTTCATTTATATCGTCGACATGCTCAAACAAACTTCTCCAAGTCGGTCATGATGAAATATATGACCATGTAATGAGAAATGACCACATAGGTTGGCCCTGAACACCTCCATAGCAGAAGAAAGATTTAAGTGGACCAAGACAAGGGGTGAATAGGGACCCAAAACTTATTGACACACTTCTCAAAGATAGCACAAACCCAAGATCAATGCCACAATCAAACTAGGTTGACCAAACAACCACTTATTCTTTCAAACATCCAATTCAATCAACAAAGAGTATTGAACTAGTCTAGAAACATGCAGACCACAAAGAAACATTATATGAAATTTAGCAATATTCCAACACCACCCATATATGGAATTAGATCCAAATAGGCTGGCACAAACAAACTAAACTTGAGAAACCTAACACCATGTACAACCAGTTAATGAGTCTTGAGATATAGTAATTAGAATCATACTTGCAGTACAACTAATCATCTAAAGCTTGGAGGAAAGTAAGATTCAAACAATATGATGATATTCCTCAAACCACACGAGTTAAGATTGAAATGTAGAGTATTCTCATTCCTCCCAAAAATCCATAATATTGACAAAAACACAATGGTACCCGGTCATCTCTAACTTTCACCACAAAATGAATCAAGGCGTGAAACTTTGGATTGAGTAATATTTAAGCTTTGTGAACATGGATTCCAATCAGCATAAACATATCTTATAAAACAAAGAAATGTGGAGCAAATCTTTGAGACAAAGACATTAACACTAGCACAAGAGCAACAATCTTTCAATCAGAACATTTTGACATCCAATCTAATTAGCAACCATCATGAACATTTGATGAACAACTACTTTGACATCCAACCAAGAACATTAATCGACAAAACATAAGTTGATATCATATGCAACATATACTTCTCCAAGTCTATCATCATGAGATGACACCAATATCAACATATTGCTCCATAGGTTGTCATGAAAGACAACACATACTACTCTTTGTCAGCCATCATACTCTATTTTATGCCTTCGACAACCAATTCATCAATGTCTTTAACAGTTATCCTCATATGTCTTCAATAACCAACTAATTCATGTGTCTTTGACAACTAGCTACATATGTCTTCAATAATCAACATCAATGAGACCACAACAACATATTGCAACAATCTCCTTAGCAAGTTGATATCATTGACAACATACTATAACGATATCCATGTTTGTCATTGATGGCAACACCCAATGCTTATTTTCTCCCCCTTTGACATCAAGGGCAAGACGTAAGGGAACATTAGTTAAATCTTCCCCCACTACACAAACTCTTTGTTAGCAAACTTACTACTTGCTCTCCTTGAGAGGTAGCCTCCATCATTCTACAATAAATATATATCTTTAAGTGCTCCTTCTGGATAGATGGACCATCTATGCATCTTAGTTGGAAGGAGGGTCATGTCTCTCATTCTATGTGTAGAAGTGATCTTCACAAGGCCATCAAAATTGATGTGTCCATTCTCCTATGCCATAGCCAGTTGTCATTCAATTGTATCAAAAGACATTTTATCCCATTTGTATCTTTTCGATGATATACATTGTCATCGGTCCTAGATCCTTTTGCCACCAATTTTCCAGAGTCAGACTTTTTTTTTTTCACAACCACCATGAAATGTAAGATTGTATTCTTTGTTGCATATTTATTCTACACTAAGAAGATTGTGTTTGAGACCTTTGACATAGAGAACATCATCAATCTTATGCTCTTAGTTAATGCTTATTGTTCATTTTCCACAATTCTTGCAAAAGTATAATCTCCAAACTTGACTAATCCTCCATCCCATTTCATGATTGATGAACTTGCGCTTATCACCAGTCATGTGATTTGAGCATCCACTATAAATTACCCAAGAATTTGTCTCCTCTTTTGCATGAAAGGCGGAAAACATAAATCTCTTAGCGTGATGACCATCTTCCAAAGTGAAAGACTTCTTTGCACATCTTTTATTGTCTACAACATTATTTCCTATTAATATTTAAAGCATAAAAAGAGATTCTTGTCTATCATCATCAAGCATGCAAGGTTCCTCATCTTATGATAAATAGCTATCTTCATTGGCATAAAAACTTCTTTTGAAATTGTTTCCTCTAAATTTCTTGTGACCACTTTCTGATTCCCTCAAAGGACATTTAGAAGCATAATGACCAATCTTTCAACAATTAAAACATTTGAAGAGTAACTTGCCCTTGTATTTTTAATCTTCTAACCAAATTTGCTCCTTTTTTTATCAAATTCATTGCTCTAATCAAATATATCATTGTTCTTCTTATTGACATTGAAAGTTGTTTCTCTCGTAGGACCTTCTTTACCAAATTCTCTCATTTCAAAAGCAGCAAGTGTACCATATAGTTGAACTAATTTAAAAATTGTTTATATGTCTAGCTTCTTCAATAGATGACACTTCAGAACTATAGGATTTTGGAAGTGACCTAAATACTTTTTGAACCACATCTGCTTTTTTAAGTTCTATGCCAAGACCTCTGATGGTGTTGACAACTTCATCCACCCAGAGCAGATAACAAGTGATGTCTTCATCCTTTGACAACTTCATGTTTTCAAATTTGCCTAATTACATCTGCTGCTTGACTTGTCTAACTTTAGCGTCTCCTTCATAGATGGTTCTCAGTTTTTTCCCAAACATCCTTAGCAATGTTGCAATGCATAACCTTCACAAGTTCAGAATGTGCTAAACCACTCAAAATGGCATTCTTTGTCTTACCATTCTTCTCATATGCCTTAATCTCTCCTGGAGCAGTTGGCAGACCAGTAGGAGTATATCCATCATTGACTACTTGCCAAACTCCATATCCAAAGAGAACTCAGATGAGCTTCCATCCTTAATCTCCAGAAGTTGTAATTGTTCCATCAAACCTATGCACCTTGTTAGAGCCCTCATGTGCCATCCCGATCTTCCTCTAGACTTCTTCAGCAGCACATTTTATGTATTGATATTGCATGCAGTAGTAGTTTTACAGTACCATGATTATTCCACCAAGGTTCTGTAGCCATGTAGATATTGCAGCACACCTTCCACGGGAGCACAGTTGTACAAAAGGCTCTACAAGAAGCAAAAGCATTACGAACAAAAAAAATAGTTCTGCACTAAACGTTTAGTCATCCATTGAATAAACGATAATCAAATTTTCATTATTTCCATCTAATTCTTTTGTTGCTTTGATGGTCCTACATGCGAGCCCATGATGATAGCTAAACTAAGACCCAAAAATATTTACATTGTAATGCCTGGTTATTGTACAATATAGACAATTTAGGTCTATCAAAATATCGTTGTACATAATCAAGAAGCCTAAAACAAATCTTTTAGTATAGATTTCATTTGATCTATAAAAGGTTTTCCTTCACCTATCCTTCACAGTATTGTCGTTGATCATTGAATTGACGTCAAATCATTCTGTTTATATGATACACCGCTGAACTTTCATTACATTTATAGATGTTAGGAGAACCAAAAATGAATTTAGAATACGTTGATACTTGCAGCCATAAAATTCATTGTTTTTTTTTCATAAAAGTTCCTAATTTGCACATATAGATAATGAAAAAGTATATTGAACTTCCAAGAAAACAAAAAACCAATGTAGTAGAGATATTAATTTTCCAATATAATTTACTTCATTTAGCTAGGGCTGTCAAGGCCAAATCACATATGCGTACATTTGTAAGTATCGGTAGTAGTCTAAACGAGGCTTTGTGACAAACTGATAACTAATAGGGGCTCCTATAATTTATATCAGTGGCAACTCCAAGAAGTCACGCCTAGTTTATGTATATCATATTCTCGTCTGAACATGCTGTTGTTCATTGTAAGTAATGCCTCTATGGAGATGGTGGCTTGCTCTCATCAAACCAACGAGGAGGATCAAAGCCTGACCCACCTGCAAAAAACAAGAAGGAAAATCAGGTCCATCACCAAATTGCAAGACATAACATTGGCATTTTTCAAATATAATTATCACGTACTGTTTAGATAAAAAAGTGTGACAAACACAGTAAAATAATGGCAAGCCATACCTTCAAGGGCAACACATCCTAATTGAAATCAATAATTAATTTTCTTAGATACATATCTTAAATTTTTGAAGGCTACTAATGAAGAAATGTGAAGTATAAAATTTAAAGTGGGAATCGCACATGGGATTATGACAGTTTGTCGTTGTGTTATATTAACACTATTCTAGGTTATAGTGACAAAGTAAGTGATTTCTAATTTTTCTTACAATGTTTTAAAAGATGGGAAGCTGCAACTACTGAGAGCCAGTAGGTGGTGCATAAGTTTTAACTTCTCAAATTCAAGATTTATTTTCAGCATGGTCACCTTGGCCATATCTATCCAAAGAACCAGAAAGGGGTTTCTTTCACTTCAATGGTAGGTGA
The DNA here is from genome assembly GCA_027943335.1 of Chamaecyparis obtusa. NCBI lineage: Eukaryota > Viridiplantae > Streptophyta > Pinopsida > Cupressales > Cupressaceae > Chamaecyparis > Chamaecyparis obtusa. Next base: position 657,714 of record BSBK01002337.1, read on the forward strand.
ATCTGAGGAAAGAAGCATCGTTTTATAGGATTCTTTCTGCTGCAGGTCCTATAAGTAAGTAAAGCATGGAAGGCAATACTAAAGAGAACCGTTACTAAGCACAGCCAAGAAAAAGTAATGGGATCATCTGGATGAGGAGGAATTCCTGAAGCAAAGTCAGCATAATAAGGAACGGAGGAGCAGTTAACCTCTTTTGGTTTAACATATTTGAAGACACAATTATTTTCAGCCTCTAAAGCAAGGTCTATCACGAGATGAGGGAATTCTTGCACCTTCGTAATCTCATTTAAAGAACTCAAGAAAGATATCAACTACTGACCAAGACAGCCCTCAAAGAGTTGGATGACACTGAACAGAATCCACAAGGAATTAAGGTCATGCCAATAATAAACCTGCTCAAAGGGAGAGAAAAAAGAAAAAGAAAAAAGCTTATTTCCACAAGGGAACGTGATAAAAAACTGAGTGATTTTAGAGCCCAGCCTGATATTTAAAGAAACTAGAAATGCAGTTTTTCAGAATGTTTATCGATTCTTCTCTGGCACTGTTTGCCTCAAAAATAGTGAGGTACTCAATTCTCTTAGCTTGTGGCTGCACGTATTATATTTGAATGGGGATTTAATGCAAGTTCTTTGTCAATCATTAAGAAACAAGACTAGTAGAATAAAATGAGGGCAGCCAACTAAATCACCAGAGAAAATCGTGAGTGTAACATGCTGATGTCTTTTTAAGCAAAAACTACTTACACCATCTAGAGTTTGAAATCATTGACCCAAAAATTTTCCATGAAATGATCTAATAATCACCAAAACATGTATAAAAATTGTAAGCAGCATCATGTCAAAACAACTCTTTCTTTGATATAATTATAAAGCCATTTGTTTCCACCTTCTGCTACATGAATAGGAACCTATTCTCATCTTAAGAGATCAACGGAAAGGCACACTTCTCCATAAATCCATTCAGTTATCATTTTGTGCCTACATAAATATTCTACCATGTAGCAGAGTTACTCTAAATTTTCCAACCATTGTTAGCTTACTCATTTTGTAGTCCTGAAATGGTGTCGCATAAGCAGTGCCAATTTTAGAACATTTATAACTTGGCAGCTCTACCTTCTATGTTCTAGCCTCCATAGCTGATCACTCTTGTCGCGACACTATTCATTCGTCTAATGGCTAATTTAAATTGTTGCTTTAGACACCTGCACAATGAGCATAGAATATATGATTTCTAAGAAGCCAAGGTTCCCCTCCTCACCTCTATAACCATTTAATTACACTTCTTCCAAAACCATTACAGACCTTCCATCAAGAATTCTAACCAAGTTCAAATTAAATTTCCAAATCTATAACTAGAATTGTAGTCTGTAATATATATATTATCCCTATACACCTCTTCACAACAATAACGCCTTGAAAAGCAGAAACAATCACCCTCAAATGAAAAGAAGTCCTTTCACAATCATAGAGGAAAATACAGCTGTTTTTTACTTCCCACAAAACTTCAAAGACATGAAAAGAAATCCTCTAGGATCCTTTGGCCTCAGAACCCATCCGAGACGAGCTTCTTAGGTTCACTGGATAAAGGATTAGTTTGTAGTTCATACTCTAAAGAAAAAGACACGATTTCATCTTTATGAGTTTATGGAAATATACACTATAAATTGGATGTCAGCATTTATCACTGCTAGGCTTATCCCCATTACGCTTAACTTACCCTTTAACATGGCCCAGAATTTAAGAGGTCAAAAACAGGCCCAGATCAGGTGCAGTCCATGGGTCAATTTTGACTAGATACCCCTGGGTCTGTGGCAATCAGCCAAAAACAGGCAAAATCCAAGAATGACAAATGCACAGGTTGATGCTGCCATAAGACGAGCAATCCCAGTGGCTTCCACAAAGAACATTTATTGAAGTTGATACAGGTGCCCCTTTCATTACATTTTTCGCAAAACATAAACAAAAATCAACAACATGCATTGTGAAAATTATAAGAGGACATTTTTTTGACATTTACAAAACCTTTCGACAAGAAAACAGATGGTCAAACATTTGTTCAACTCACTGTCATTTTCACCATAACCACAATCCCCCATTTTACACAAATATGGCTGTAAATGCAAAGGAATTAGAAGGTATCAAGTAATTATCCTAGGATCAGCCTGTTGCCAACCAAATTCAAAATAACCATAAACACTGAGCAACCTAGTTAAGATAAGTTATATACTAAATATCCAACTGGTCACTGAGTGTTTATTCTGAATTATCATCGAAGGAAACAGATAAACAAAATCAGCAAATTGAATTTTGAACAATCATGAATTATCAGGTAAAAGAGATCCCTTAATTGGGGAACCAAAGTATTTCCTGTTGGAATTGTTGTCATTGATGTCAAAGGCTGTTATGTCAAAGTATGTTTTGATCATGCAAGGGGGAGATTATTGCAAGAATGCGATTGTGGATATGTTGTCATTATTGTCAAAGGTTGAGAAAGAGTTAAATGGAAGAAGCTCACTGGGCTTAGAAGATCGGACCTTTGGCTTTGCAATATTTTTGTGTGTCTGCAAGCAACAGGTATGAGATAGGGCCAACCCCCGGAACCTGAAACATACTAGCTCCTCATCAGCAATGACTGCTTGCTTAACAATTGTGAAGTTCCTTTGTTGGTATGCAGTAGGAAGAATTGCCAGACCAAGACTGCCAACATCATGTGTTCAATAGAAACAAGTCTTAGACTTAAAGTGCTCTTCATGTTCATCATTGGTGTTCAGTCTGTCTGATTAACAGTTGTTTCGAAATGTGTTTGGAATGCATAATGAGGGATGACCAACACTCAACCATCGCTATTCAGGCTTGTGTTGTAAACTGTTTAACATGTTTGAAATCTGGATTGAATTTGTTAAATGGTAAAGCCAACCCCCAATGAAAGTGTTTCAGTTTACAAATTTTGCTAAGGTAATCGGGATTCTTACATAACTTGTTTGAGTACTTTTGGAAGGCGGTATGTACCCTAACCCCCAATTGGCCAACTTGGCAAAATACAGTCTTTGAATGCTCTTCGTTTTTTGACGCTCAGAGGGTATGTTTAAATGTTAATCAGTGATTTTGGAAAGAAGTAAGGCAACACCCTGACCTCTAACAGGGCCAACCTTGTGTTGGTTATGCTAGTTCTTTTAGATGTGAGAAATTAAATTGGTTGACCAACCTTTTTAAAAATAGTATGATTTAATTAAGTGTTGTGGCCGACTTGTGTCATTGTGAATTGCATGAATCAATGTAAATTAGTTTAGTGTAGTTTGTGTGATTGTGTAAGAAGAGATAAGTGTGAAAATGGTTTATCATTTAAGAGCAGAACAAATTCAATGAAGAGCATATCAGAGCAGATCTAACACAGCAAACCTTGTGAAGTGTGTGCAATTCCTTATCATTCAAATGCAGAGCAAAGCAGAGTGATTGGAAAAGAGGAAAAGTGCAAAAAATATCTTCACCATCCTTTGAAGAAATTTTCCCGAAGAAAAAGAGGTTGGTGCCTCCTAACAAAAGAGATTGATGTCTCTTGCAGAGTTGATGCTTAATTGTGGGAATTGGTGTCTCCAATAGGTTGGTGCCTACAATTTTTTTAAGTGGGGATTGAAGTCTCCAATGAGTTGGTGCCTGCAAATAATTTAAGATCATTTTATTTTTGTGTGATTGGTTTTCCCCAAAAGCGTTTCCATGTAAAACAGGTGTGGATGATTATGTGTTTGTTGTTATTGTGACTGTAAATTTTAAATAAGTAAAAGATTCACCCCTTCCCTCTCAGTATAAGTGTGTACTCACCATTTCCTCTCAACAAATGTTATCTTAGTTGCGAATCAAATAAGGCAGGGGCAATTAAACATCTTTGCCATATGACTCTTGTAGAAAGAAGAATCAGTAAGATCATATGAGCCAAATTTCGTAAGACCACAACTCTAAGCCAAATTTTGGGGAAGATTAATCACGACATTCCCACTATATAATAGCATTAAAAACTGGACAGCAGTAGCAACTCCAAGCCAGTTTTTAGGGAGGAATGCAAATAAACCTGAGTACAGGTACAAGATATGGGTTCTGGTATGGCAGTGTGACAAATGTTTTTTTCCTTGGGTACAGGTACAGGTACGACTATACATAAATATATTTATTTATTTTAAATTATAACTAGTAAGTTTAAAATAAGTAAAAAATGATATTAATATACTAATATGTTTGAATATTTAAAAAGTTAAACACAAAACAAAATAAACACTAAAATGTGTTTAAAAATTTAATTTAAAATATTTATTTATATATAATATATATTATTATACATTGATGTTTAATTTAAATATTTTAAAATATTAAATTTTAACATATTGAATAACAAACAAAAGTAAATGCCAAATTGACATGATTCAAAACATAAAGTATAAATAAATTAAATTTATTTGACAAAGCAAAAAAAAAATTTAAAAACTTCAATTTTTTTTATTGGAAAGCCAAAGCTCTCTTCCATAGCAGGCAGAGGATACTTCACAAGACAATTGAGTTTCATACACTATTACAGTCTGGAGCAAAAATAGATGATTACATTACATTTTTTCTTTAAATTGTGCACAAAGTACACTGAATTATGAACCGAACACTTGGATGGTGATCCTGGGGCCGCACTGATACTGAACCCAAACCCAGATTGCAACCGTACCCATACCCACACCCGCACCCACACTCACACCCACACTCCAAGATTCAAACCCAATACCATAGGAATAAACTGATGAGCACAAGCTTGTACTGAGATAGGGGGTGGGGGTGAATAAGTATAAGTTGAACTCCTACTTTTTCAAAACTTAAGAACCATAACAATATCAATCACACATGCTCTAACAATTATGCAACACAAGAACACAAGATTTATGTGCAAACCCCTTCAGGAAAAAACCCACGGCAAAATATTGCTTATATAAAATTATCTTTACAATATTCGCAGGCATCAGCCCATAGGTGACACCAATCCCCTCTTAAATGATTTGTAGGCACCAACAGACTGGAGACACTAATCCCCACAATTGAGCATCAACTTAGCAAGAGACCCCAATTTCTTCGTTTTGGGAAGCACCCACTTGCAAATGAGTAAGTATCCTCCTTAAAATATTTCTTCTTCAATGGATGTCAAAGCCTTCCTAAAATATGATTGTACATAATCTTTTTTCACAAATCAGCTCTTGGATGATATAATTGCTGTCATACACTTTCCTTCTCAAATCTGCATGCCTTCCCCTTAACAAATCTGCCATGAATCACCTTGAAGGTCTTCTATAAATCTGCTATAGATTGCATTGAAGGTTTGCTACGAATCTGCTCCAAAACTGCTCTTAGATCTGCTCTTATTAGGAATATATTTCATTAATTGCATACTTCTTTTACCACTAACTTACCTTCTTTTATACCCCACACATGCACCTCTTCACCCAAGTGGGGTGACTGTCCTAAAGAAGTCAGCCATATCTTGGAATATAATTATTTTATTTTGGTTTTCAAACTTGGCAAATGCATAGGAGGTTGGCCAGCAAGGCAAGGTCAGTCTATTAACATATAAATTCAATTTCTTTTATCCTCGAGGTGGAAACCACAGTAGAAGGCTCAGCCATAAAGAAGTGATAATATTTACCTTTAAATCGGTGTTCTCTTAATGGGGTCGACCCCATAAAATGATCATTATTAATTTAAGTGCATTGATAGGGTCAACCTTACCAAGTAACAATTATTTAACTCCCCATTGATAATTATTTATTAAGTCATACATTTTCTTCTTTGATAGCCACAATATGATTAACTCTTCTTTGCCACACATTAGATTATAATTAGAGCACTGCCATAACTGAAGTGGGCAATCCTTTCCTTTGGTGATCTTAATGAAGTGATTTGTGTCCTTTGGCATTTTACGATGTTCCTCTTCCTTTCTTTGACATCCATAACTTTCCTTTGACATCAATGGCTCCGTTGACTTCACTTATGAAGGTAGTCTTCCTTTCACATCAATGACAACAATATTTCCAACATAAACTTCGCAAATGGCAATATATAATAGTATCAAAGACCCTCTAACAGAAGCATGTCCAACCCAATTTGGAAAAATGTAATTTACAATGAAATTTACATTCTATTTGGCATTCATCGTGGATAAAAAAAGATTGCATGTAGACGCTATAAAAATATTAAATGTTCCCAGGTAGCCAAAACCTACAACTTAAAAGAACTAAGAGTTTTCTTTGGCATGACATATTTCATTCACAAACTTGCTCCAATATATTCTGAGATATTACTCCAAGGGTAAAATATTTTCTGTGCGGACAATGAACAAGAAGCATTTTTTGAAGAATTAATCAAGCAAGTGTATCATTTCCCAATCTTTGGAGCTGTCCAATGATAGATTCCTTTTAAAGTAAAGGAAGAGGCTTCAAGCATTTGCACATGGTTGTAATCATAGAACAAGAGATATTTGTCTGTTATTATTCTGAAACCCTCCTATGCAATTGCAGATGTCGCCTAATATTGAAAATGTTATGTACACCCTAACGAAAGCATCATTGAAACAAATCATAGATGATTTAAATGCTTGCAAATTCAGTCTAAGCGGCATATGGAAAACACCTCATGTGGGTAGCTTATTTAGAGCAGTTCAAGTTAGCAATTATATGGAAAACCAAGAGAGCTATGCTTCCCCAAAATTCTGAGAAGTAACAGCAGGGGATGGGGGGATGCATTTACAGGATGGATTTTTTCCAAGGCCATCAGTTAGGGGAGGGCAAGAGATGGCTATCAAAAAACTAGGGAAATATTTAAGAATTAAGGAAATTTTAAATATTCATATGATAAATCACAACATTGATCAGGCATTCAAAATGGAACTTGAGCTCCCAAAATTCCATTACTAACACTATTATTAGCAAGATGTACATACAGATAAATTTTTAGTAAATTGTTGCATTCTCTTTGAGTTTTGCAGATCAAACAGCAGGTGAATCAGATAACAATGGGCTCTCATCGGCAGTTATTACCAGATTTTGCTAGTCCTCATCTTGGAGTATGCAAATCTCTAGAACATTGTCCAGTCCTCAACTATCAAGTTTTCTTGAAAATTAATCTCAGCATTCATGAGTCACAACCACATACAGCTATCCAATGTAATTACAATTTTATGAAATAAGAAGGAATTGGCGAAGTAGAAGACAAATCACATGTATCCCCAATACATCCCCTATGGGGCACAAGGTCGTATTTGGCAAGGGATGCATCATCAAGAAGGATAGTAAAAGAGTTATGATGAGTAAAAATAAAATTATACTCCTGTCAAGACCAAATATCATTTTTTAATGTTGAAAATTGGAAATTGTTACATAGATACAAATACATAAAGTTGGTGTAGATCTTGAGAAAAAATAGTCTACGTTAAAATAGGCTACATTTGTATTTGTCATAATGTCTCCAGAGCTATTATTTGCATCCTCAAAGAGAGAAGAAGAGACAATTATTGAGAGAAGCTTGTCATTTAGCATTCATCTAATGTCCCCTCTCATTTCACGTCTCCATTAATAAATAATGAAATTGCCAGAGCCTTTCATATTGTCAAGTCCCCAAAGGCTAAGGTAATAAAATTAATAAAGGGGAACGAATTGCTGTTCTGAATCACTTAAGTCCTATTTTTCAGTCATGGGGCTGGGGCCATTTTCAAAAGGACATTTGACTTATCAATTAAGTTATCTCAGCCAGCTCAGTAGTTTTTTGTGACATGACGTATGGGGGAGAATTTAGCAATTACCATCGATTGGTTTTTATTATGGAAGAAAGCAAAAATCTACTTTCTTGATCCCTGATGTTGCGATAAAGAAATCCCATGAGAAGACGAAGGTATTCTTGATCATGATTATTACTTTTCTATGTTCTGCAAGTCAGAAACATCATACCCATTCTTAGGACGAAACCCCTGGAGAAGGGAATGCTTCTGGACGGAACCCCAGAAGATTCACTGCGTTAAATCTTTCAGCATACAGCCCAGTTCCAGCAATCAAAGGTCTGATCGGTGATTCTGGTCTCTCAACTGCAGCTAGGTGGACATGTAGGCATACAGACTCTGTGGCCTGTCAAGAGGTTTCCTATTACTGCCGCATCTGAACTTCCTTTCTATGAATTTCATTTCCAATTATCTGTGTATAATCGGTTGGAATATATATATCTCCTTAAGAAGCACTGCTCTGGTATGATAGTTGTTCTTCATTTTATTAAAGTTATTTCATAATAAGTCCCCAATAACCAGCTGGGTGTTCGAATTAGAGAAATCATGTAATGGAAAATTCTGCTGTAGCTTGCAATTTCAGATCAGAAGCTTTATATTGGTTTTGCAATTTGTTTTTGTATGTTTTATGCAAGTATCTGTAGCATAGAACTTTTCAGTGGTATCAGAACCACACATCCTGCCCACCTGTGTGGTTGCATGTCAGAGATTTTTCAATTGCTTGATAGCTTTTTCAGTTGCATGTCAGAATATGAGTTTGCATATTACTTCTAAGCACTTGCGTGTCAAATTAAAGCAGTCACATGCACTCAAGAGGAACAGGATCATGTAGATATTTCACAAGAAGTAGAGCCAATCAACAGTCAGAAGCACCTGAAGAAGAGAATCCCTGGTTTGATCAAGGCAACATGGAAGAACTGAGAAATAATGGGGGTAATGGTCAACCGAACCTGCATGATATCATGGCCCAGATGGCACAACAACAACAACAGATGATGCAAATGTTTATGCAGTCTCAACAACAGCTTCTTCCCAAATTGGAAATCTAAGGGTCCAACAGCCGCATGCACAAAATCAGGATGGGGATAGAAGTGATGCTACAAATGAACAACATGGTAGGGGAGCGTCCAACGCTGTTAGGACAGTAGACACCACCTCGGATCAACCTCGTAGACCTGTTTTCTTACCAATGCCCATTGAAGAAGCAGTTCCAGAGGTAGAGGAAGAGGAAACACACATCACAGATGAAATTATGGTGGCACGAGACGAATATTTGCAACTACCAGCTGATGTAAGGAAGCTAATGAACTTAAATCAGTTCATGAACCAGTGTAAAGACAGGACGAGAAACCGTGTAGAAAGGGAAGGCAGGAAACCTAGAGAGCCAGTTAGACAGGTCACACAACCTATGGAGTATAAGGATGCTTTGAACAAAAGAACTATACCAACTTTTAAGGGAACCAATGAAATGTCAGCAAGATCATGGGTTCATAAGCTGGATACATTTTTGGCACTCAAGCCCATGGAAGAGGAGAAAGCGATCCAGTTTGCTACCATGCACGTGGGAGGAGTAGCATACAATTGGTGGCATCACAGACTTGTCTCTCAAGATCATGCCATGATTCAGTCTTATGAAGAGTTTGTGAAGAGGCTAGTTACTCGTTTTGACTGAAAAGACATAGAGGTCTATTACAGGGAACTAGCACAACTTAAGCAGGTAGGACTTTTGGAGTCTTACATAAATGAATTTCAAAAAATTGTCGTAATGGTTCCTGATATGCCTCAGGAAAGAGTTACAATGCTCTTTGTTGAAGGTTTAAGTGACAAATTAAAAGGTTTGGTTAAGGCTCATAGGCCTAGTTCATTAGATGATGCTATTGGGTTAGCCATGGACTTAGAAGTCACACCTTCCTACCAGCCACAAAGGAAAGATTTCAGTTCTTGGAAATCTGAAAAGAGAGGTTCAAATCAGCAGAAGAACATGAGTTTCAATCGGCAAAGAAACATACCTTCCAAAAATGAGCAAGAGACATGAAATGAATTAAGGAGAAAATTATGTTCCATTTGCAAAGAACCGTGGGAACCTGGTCACCGCTGTCTTGGAAAAGGCAAAGTGCATTTGATAGAAGTCCATTCAGATGATGCGGACCACAATGAGTAGGAAGACAACATTGATGAGGATGTTGCAGAAGAGGTTCAGCCTCAACAGATTGAGTTGGAAGATAATGCGGACAGAGAGACTCCTCGCATTGCCACATTATCTAAAGTACCTCGCAATCGTCCTTTCTGGCTGAAAGGTGTCCTTAAAGCACAAAGAATGGTATGTTTAGTGGACAGTAGAGCTACACACGATTTTATAGATGAAAGATTGGTGAGCAAGAGTGGACTATGTTGATGTCAGCATCGAGAGGATGAACCAAAAGTTATCGAGCAGGATTCCTCCCTAGCTAAGAGGGAGTGTTGATGTTATTGTAGCTATGGTCGGATTCCTTTAGGACGGCATAGATAACATAAAGGTTGTGATAATATAATTATATTATTATGTGATAAGACAATTATATTATAGTTATATTATTATATTATATTAATAATATAATAATTGGAGCCACTTGGAAGAGTGATGTCCCTTGGTGAAGGGGCACCACAAAAGGTATAAAAGAAGATTAATCTTCCTCTCTTGAAAATAATATGCATCACACATATAAGCAGTGCTTGGGGGAGACAATCGTGGATTGTCTATGGTTGGGAAGGCAAATGAGTGTCCGTGGTTAAACGAGCACAGGAAAATAACATGGTATCAGAGCCCATTCCCTACCAGCCTATGAGGTTTAACGAATAAGAAATAATAGATGGAGAATAATCAGAAGTATTTTCTACTATGCCTTCTGATATTTCTTTATGAAATGTTAAAGTGGCGACTTTATCGAGAACAATAATATTAATATGTTTGATTCTCTTTATTAATCCAATACTTTTATTGTTAGGTGATTATTGAAAGTTAGAGTTTGACGCAGGTTTGTATTTATCGGCTGAAGAGATTAATAGTGGGACCAAATATATTATTATCAATATATTAAATTTGTATAAAGCCAGCACAAGATATTATCTTTAGCATCCTTTCCAATATTAATTTGTTTAACTCTTCAAGGTTTGGACGGACATTTGACTTTTAAGACAATTATTTACATTTGTATTTGGAACAATACTATTGCCATAATAGCTTGTTGACTTCAATAATTTAAATGTTGCTTGGATATATTGAAATATAATAGTATATCATCAGTATCACTGTTGAATATTATATTACCACTGGACCTCTTCCAATAGAGTGTGTATGGCTGCCATCAATGGTGCTGCTACCACTCACATGTCCACCTCTCCAATGCTGCATCGCCTAACCAACTACCTATGCCTCACCTGGGAGTCCCTTCCTTGCCTCTCACCCCAAGCCTCTTGGCAACCAAAGGACCATCTCCTATGGCCCCTTTGACAGACCTCCATGTCTGCCCATCTGCAGCTACATCTTTCTTTTCATTAGGCAGACAGTGCTCACACTTTGGAGGTGCTTGAGTCCAGATGATGGGAGATTATTTTACTTCACCCCGATCAAGTGCGTTCAGCGAAACTTTTGGCCTCCAAATTTTCCTTACTCAAAGAGCATTTTGTAGTGGAATATATTGCTTGCATCTAGTGGATGTTTGAAGCTGGAGGTTCACAAATTCAGGGAGGAGCTTCAACTTCCACAACTTCCCCAACTCTTTGCTTGCAATATTTTGAGGCCATCTATCAGCTGTTTCGAGAGAGAGCAGAAAATGGTGTGGGCCTAATAGAGCTTGAGGAATCTCACTTACCATATCGCATTCCAAGAAATTTTTGTGGGCAAGATTTTGACAGCACTTACTGGTTGTGACTCAAGAAGAAGAAATAGCATGCTATTATATCATCACCGAATAATTATTTGTGTGAATACATTCTTGAGTACCGTTCGCTGTAAAGTCCATTGGACTTGGCAATCTGCTAAATATCTTAGCATTGTATTTTTTGAATATCCAGCTCAGAATTGAGAGAGGATGGGCATGGTGACAAAGGAGAATAATAATGTTAGAGGAGGGCAAAGTAGCAGATGGTTGAGCGACTTGAATCAACTATGGCCAGATTTTGTTGACCTTTCTGACACAGAACAATATCGTCGTTACAGGAACAAATTTTGGTGCTGAAAGTGCGTCAAGCGCCAGATAATTTTATTGATAGATGCAGAAACGGTGATTTGGTATAATCAATTTTGTGGGGAGGAGCATGAGCCACTGCTGTTTCCAACAATAGGGCTCGATCTTATGACAATAGGCCCAAGATGGGCTTGGATGTAGCACTTTCAGCTGTATGTGGATCATGCCAGATGATGAGTCTATTGGAACAAGATAATCTTCCACGATTGGGACCATGTGAGCAGGGTATGCTTCCGTGACAGAGGGAGCAACTAGAGGATCTGCTTCAAGTTGACTTTCGAGGATCTTGGTCATATTGGTTCAAAGGGAGTAGACCATGTCAAGATGGTTTCTCTAGCGATCAGGAAATTATAGCAGTCAAAGGACTATGATTCATGGGATAGAGTTCCATGTGTGTAGGCTGGAAGGCCTTTATGCTGACACCTAGGTCCTAATATTCCTAGATAGATGATACTTGGTGAGCTTGGGATTCAACAAGAGTGATGCAGACTCCAACCTTGTATTTCATGATAGGTCAAAGCATGTGGAGATCAAAAATAACTATATTAGAGATATGGTGCAAAGGAATGCTATTTAGTTGAGGTACACTAGCATTGAAGAATAGACAACCGAATTCTCACCAAGACTCTTGCCAAAGTGAAGTTTGTACATTTTCGAGACAAGCTTGGAATTGCGGAGAATGAAGCCCTTGCTGAGAGGGAGTCTCAGCATCAATGATGAGGTGAAAGACCTTGTTCCACCCTTTGGGAGTAGCCATGGTGGATATCATGAGAGAGAATCCATGACTTTGCACTTGTGTTTATTCACCCTCTGGGACTAGCTATGGTGAATGTCATGATGAGATGACGACATCATGTTGAGTGATTCCGTGATGGGCACTTGTGCACTTGTTCTTTCCACCCTCTAGGAGTAGCTTTGGTGGATGTAATGTGAGAGACTCCGTGACTTAACACTCGTGTTAATTCACCCTTTGGGAGTAGCCATGGGGAACATCACGTTGAGTGATTTCGTGATGAACACTTGTGTTCATTTGTATTTCCATTCATGGGAGTAGCCATGGTGGAGGTCATGTGAGTGACTCCATGACTAAACACTTGTATTGAATCACCCTCTGGGAGTAGCTATGGTGATCGCCATCGTAAGATGACGACATCACGTGAGTGATTCCGTGATGAACAAAAAGTGTTTGTTTGCATTTTTTCATTCATGGGAGCGCCCATGATGGAGCCACCCTCTGGGAGTAGCCATGGTGGACATTACTCTATAACTTAGATGTCTGAGAAGATCCTCCCTAGCTAAGAGGGAGTGTTGATGTTATTGTAGCTATGGTCGAATTCCTTCAAGCCGACGTAGATAACATAAAGGTTGTGATAATATAATTATTATGATATAATAATTATATTGATAAAATTATTGTGATTGATAATATAATTATATTATATAATTATTATATTATATTACTATATTATATTAATAATATAATAATTGGAGCCACTTGGAAGAGTAGCGTCCCTTGGTGAAGGGGCACCATAAAAGGTATAAAGGAAGATTAATCTTCCTCTCTTGAAAATAATATACATCACACATATAAACAATGCTCGGGGGAGACAATCGTGGATTGTCTACGGCTGGGAGGGCAAATCAGTGCCCGCGGTTAAACAAGCACAGAAAAACAACAGACTACAGGCTAAGGAATTCCCTCGATTCAACGGTATTGTTGCAAATGGTTTTCCATTAAGTTGTAACCGATTTGTGCCACAACTGAACATACAGATGGGAGAGTACACATTGACAGGTGATTTCTATGTGCTCGGGTTGAGTAATGTGGGCGCTATTTTAGAAGTACAATTGTTGAAGTCACTTGAACATTATGTTCAAGACTTCAAACAGATGTTGTTGGAATTCATGGTTAATGGAAAGAAAACAGTACTTAAGGCTATGGCTGATGGTGGGCCACGGGTGGTTTTCTCAAAGAGGATGGAGGCTCTTTTTAGACATGAGGATGTGGAATGGGCAGCTCAGTGTTTTATTTCTAGCAAATCAACCACCAACAGTGAGTCACCTTATCATGTGGATATCTAGACTTTGTTAGATAAACATAGTGCAGCATTTGGAGATATTCCTCTTGGTCGTCCACCTGATCGAGGTTTTGAGCACGTGATTAAGTTGGAAGAGGGCTCAAAGCCTGTTATCACAACACCTTACAGGCATCCCCACCATTTTAAAGAAGAAATTAAAAAACAACTAAGGAGCTGCTGAAAATAGGTCACATACGTCCTAGTTCCAGCGCTTTCACCTCTTTAGTTATGTTGATCAAGAAGGATAGAACATTGCGCATGTGCATAGATTACAGGGTGTTTAAAAAGAGAACCACTAAGAACAGATACCCCATTCCCAGGATTGATGAGCTTTTGAATGAGTTACACGGGGCAGTATTCTTCTCTAAAATTGATCTGCGTTCGGGTAATTATCAAATTAGTGTTCGGGAAGAGTACATACAAAAGACTGCTTTCCGTCATCACTATGGGCACTTCGAGTTCCTTGTCATGCCATTTGGAGTCACAAATGCCCAACAACCTTCCAGTCGTGCATGAACCACACATTCCATGAACAGTTGCGGAAGTTTGTTTTGGTTTTCTCTCATGATATACTGATCTACAGTAAGACATGGGATGAACATTTGCAGCACTTGGATGTGTTTCTAAGTATCATGGAACAACAATCACTATTTGCATAGGCTTCCAAATGTGAGTTCGGAATGTCAGAGATTCTCTATTTAGGACATGTGATTGGGGTTGATGGATTAAAGGTTCACCAAGAGAAAATACAGGCAATCTTAGATTGGCCACCTCCCAAAAACATATTTGATTTGAGGGGTTTCTTGGGTTTGTGTTGTTATTACAAAAGGTTTGTGAGAGGTTTCTCATAGTAGGCATCACCTTTGACTGATCTTACCAAGAAAGGAGCATTCCAATAGACTGATGAGGCACAAATTACTTTTGACATACTCAAAGAAGTTATAAGCACATGCCTAGTACTGGTGTTACCTAACTTCTCACGTCCATTTGTTGTTGAGTGTGATGCCTCAGGCCAGGGTATTGGTGCAGTTCTAATGCAGGATAGGCATCCTATTGCATTTGAGAGTAAGAAACTCAGGGATCCAGAAAGGTTGTACTCCACTTATGTAAAAGAAAATTGTAATGTCCCTTGTTAGTTTGTAACCTTGGATCTCTCTAGTCTACTTATCATGCCCGTAATCCTTATAGATCTATTTAGTATTTCAACTCAATGAATTGAAATGATAATTTAAATAGAATTTATATTTCCTCTTATGACTATATTGATGGTCCCATGTCCAACTTATTACCCTGTCGAATTGGATAGGAAGACTTTAGGTTGTGACTGAAGCGCTTAGAGACCATTTCCAATAGGCTCCCTCAAGGTTTACAGGTCCAAGCCCAAACTATTGGGATGTTGACCCCCACCCTATTTTGGGACAGAAGCTATTGGCGGGATTTACACAAGCTCTCCTTGAAGACATCCTTATATTCCTTCCTTCCAGTCCGGCAAGTGAAAAATCGGAGTAGGGATATATATATATATATATATATATATATATATGTCCATTTGCTATGAATATATATTTAATGTATATAATTCCTGATTTTATTATTATTACTATATATATATATATGACAACATATGGGTTCTTGGCCCATCGTAGAATACAGCTATAATATCTGTAGTTCAGTATTAATTCATAGATTAGATGCAGCATATTAGTATGCTGTTATACGATACTTTGTCGGCCATATAATATAATATGTATTGTCTTTTGATGAGTGCAGATGACATGTATTCAATACCAAATATAAATAATTATTTCCTTATTGATCTTTCCATGTGATCATTATGAAATATATTAATAATCTTCTATTCTTATTTTCTCTCCTCTTCAGCCTAGCAAGGTGATAAGTCTGAATATGGTTAAATGATATATATATATATATATATGCTAATGTTCATAACAATGTTCAGAATCGGCATACCTGATGCCTCTGTACATATATGGCTCCGCTGTTGCAGACCTTGCAATTTATAACCGACTAAGTATTTATCAGTCCTTAGTATTATCGCTGTCTCCCCCTCCCCTAGATTTGCTTGCAAACTCTTCCATATAATTCTCTCCGTTCCTTGATAAGGAATGATATATTCGTAATCACAAATCTGTGCTCTGCCTTATATACTAATAAGGGACTGTACATACTTAAATATGTATTATGTATGCTGCAGGAATGATATTGACTGTTCTGTGACTCACGTTATCTTTCTTATTTTCTCCGGTTCAATATTATTGTTGTTCTTTTTTTATCCCTTCCCAATGATAGAATAATTTCCATAATATACCCTTACGTTCGAAGAGGTCACATTGCTTCAACTAAGACTTGTTTTGTTTATTTAACTTATCGTGTCTCTTCTAATTCCTTAATCACAAATGGTGTCTGACGTGGCTTAATACGTCTATGCCTCATGCTGACTGGGCATTGGTATTCGGTCTTACTTGGCTTATCGTCCCCTTTAGTATGCATTGTTTCGTATGCATTGTTTGGGTGGGTCAGCGGCTGCACGAGTTCGCTGTTGGGTGCTGTCGACGCAAGTCCATGGTATTAAATCTATTTTTAATAACTTTGTGAGTCGAACACAGACCTGTCTAATATCCTTATCGACATTGTCATGATGTGGAATAATGTCGCATAGTGGATTGGACCATAAATCTATTGACGATGATATAAATGTTGTTAAGAATCGATGACCAATCCTTAAGGATAGTTGCTAACTCGGACATAGATAGTCGGAAGTACACTCGTCGTCCCTATGTATTACACCCAAATGTTGAATAATATTATCCTGCTGACTAGGTGGGCATTTTTTATCCGATATATGTTGTGTGGACTGGTTCTTATCACCGCTTACATTCAATAATATGAATGGATTTGTTAACATTGTTTGTTTTCTCAATACGAGTATTCTTATAATTGTATTTTAATATTAAGATTATTTATTAAGAAAATAATATTTATGTAGGGATATTACAGAAATGCTAGCTATCATGCACACACTAGCTAAGTTCAGACAGTATCTAGTGGGTGCCAAGTTTGTTGTTAGGACTGATCACAACAGTCTTAAGTATTTCCTGGAACAAAAAGATCTCAATGAGTGGCAACAAAAATGGGTTAGTAAGATTCAGGCATATGATTTTGACGTAGAATAAATTAAAAGAAAAAAGAACATTGTTGCTGATTCTCTTTCCAAGAGGCCCACTCTTCGTTCTCTCACTGAGATCTCAGCTGATTGGAAATCTCATTTGCTGGCTGAATATTCCAAAGATACATTTCCTTGTGATTTGGAGGAGTGTAGGATGACACGTATTATGTGGTAAACAAGGTGATTTATTACAAAAATAGAATCTACCTTGCATCAGGATCCAAATTAAAGGAAAGGGTTATGAGGGCATTTCATGATACCCCTCTAGCAAGACTTCCAGGCTTCTTCAAAACCTATCACCAAGTTCGTGAGAGGTTTACCTAAAAGGGATTAAAAGATGATGTATTAAAACATATTAGAGAATGTCTGACTTGCCAGCAAAACAAGTTAGAACACACATTTCTTGCAAGTCTTCTACAACCACTTATGATACCTGAACAAAAGTGGGAACGGATATCAATGCATTTTATCACAAGTCTACCCCAAGTGCTAGGGAAAGATTGTATCTTCGTAGTTGGGAAGATGTTAACAAAATATTCTCATTTCTCTATCATTTTTACCAATTTTTCAGCATCTCAAGTTGCTGAATTATTTTTCAGAGAGGTTTTTAGGTTGCATGGCCTACCTAAGACTATTATGAGTGATCGGGACAGCAGATTCATCAGTATGTTTTGGCAGGAGTTGTTCTGATTGGCAAGTACATAATTGACTCCAAGCACCAATTACCATCCTCAAACGGATGGACAGACGAAAATTGTAAACAAATGGCTAGAGGGCTACCTTAGAAACTATGCTTTGGGTAAGCAGCGTGCTTGGGTAAGATGGCTTCATTTAGGTGAGTATTGTTACAATACCACCTATCATATGTCAATTGGCATGTCTCTATTCAGGGCCTTATACGTGTATGACGTTTTATCAGTGAAACCCGGGGACACACACCTGTCCCAAAACCCTGGAGTACCTGGTACTGGGACGTCCCCGGGACGGGTACTTCACGTACCTGAGTACCCCTATCATCGCTCGAGCTCTGTCGTACTGCAACGGCACCCGTCCCCGCCCTGCATGGGTACTTCAGGACAACACATGGGGACTTCAAGAAGTACCTCGACCGTCCTCGGGACGTGATGGGGTGTGCTGGCCATGGGCATTAAAAAGTGAAAAAAAATTAAGTTTTTTTTTTCTAATTGGTTCCCAAGGAACCCTAAAATTATGTGGGTCCCATATAGGGCCCTCTAAGCCTTCATAAGGCCCATATACTTCATTTGGCATTCATATTTTTGCAACAGCTGAGAGGAAGGAGTGAAATAGAGTTGAAAGAGTGGAGAGTGATTTTGCAAGTGATTGCAAGATCAAGAGGACCTAGAGGAGCAAAAAGATCAAGATTCATCCAGCACAAGGTAGAGTTTTTACAATTTTCTTTGTTTTATTTTCAGATTTTCATTTTTTTTCTAAAACTAAATGTTGAATGCATTGTTTCAAATTCTTGTTGAAAGTATTTTTATTTTTGTAACTTGTTGTTTGAACTTTGATTCTTTGAATGCATTGTTGTTTTTGAAAAACAAAATCTAAATGTTTGAAATTTTGAATGCATTGTTATTTTAATTTTTTTGTTATTATGTTTGAACTTACCTCTAAAAGAGCGAAGAAGCTAGTTGTTGTACACAGTGTCTTGCAATTCATAGATAGCAAGACACACGTGTACAAAGAGAGCCCAGCAACACGATGGGATTTAGACCCAGAGGATCCATCTCAAATTTATGAGGACGAGATTGCAGCAGAAGCCGATGTAGGGCTAGTTGGTGTTCCTTTGGTGGAACTTGACCATGAGGAGTCCAGTAGTTCTAGTGATGAGGACTTTGGCTTGGGGGATGATTAGAGGCCTCCCTTTCTTACATTTTGACATGATTTCGTACTCATTTTGATATCAATCATGATTCATTATTTCATATCATGCCACTCTGCTCATTGTAATCACGATCATCTTTATGATATATCATATTTCATATTTGAACAATAAAATTTGAATCTTTGATAGAACTAATATAATTTTATCATTATGTTACTATGTTGAATGTTCAATGGTTCTAGTTCATGTTGCAATTTTGCTACATTCAAGTATTTGGTATGTTATATTGAAACATCATTTCATAATTAGCATTTCAAGTTATATATGTATAGTATGCAGCCCCCCCAACCCCTGTTGTCGTCCCCCCATCGTCCCGAAATTGAGGCCCCTTTTTTCCCATACCCAAAACTCGTCCCAACGTCCCCCCATCCCGACATACCCCTGTGTCACTGTAACACTATGTTTTATCATTCATAGACCTGACATTTGATGACAGTAAGGTTCCTCGTGCAAAGGAAACGATTCAAAGTTATCAAGATAATCTCAAGGCACTAAAAGATAACATCCAGCAGGCACAAAATCAACAGAAAAAGTAAGCGGACAGGCATAGAGTTGAGAGAACATTTCACATGGGGGACTTGGTTTTCTTGCAGCTACAACCTTACCAGTAGTCATCATTAAAGAGTAGTAGTACGGAAAAACTAAAGCCATACTTTTATGGGCCTTACAAAATCCTTAGGAAGATTGGTGAGGATGGATATGAGTTGGATCTTCCTGAAGGAAGTAAGATTCATAACATTTTCCATGTTTCTTGCCTGAAGAAGGCATTGGGTCAACACATAGTTGCATCTCCAGAGCTGCCACCATTGGATGAAGAAGGGAAGTTGGTATTAATCCCCGAAGGTATTGCTGATTCGAGGGAGAGAAAGATAAGGAATAAAATGATCCAGGAATATCCAATTAAATGGGAAAAATTACTTGTTGAGGATGCTACCTAGGAAGGAGAAGAGATTCTACAACACCCTAATTTGCGATTGCTAGTGGCCAGCAATCTTGGGAAGGAAGGACTGTAATGTCCCCTCTCGTTTCATGTCTCCATTAATAAATAATGAAATTGCCAAAGCCTTTCATATTGTTAAGCCCCCAAAGGCTAAGGTAATAAAATTAATAAACGGGGACAAGTTGTTGTTTTGAATCACTTAAGTCCTATTTTTCAGTCATGGGCGTCGGGACATTTTTAAAAGGACATTCGACCTATCAATTAAGTTATCTAAGCCAGCTCAGTAGTTTTTTGTGACATGGTGTGTAAGGGAGAATTTAGCCATTGCCATTGATAGGTTTTTATTGTGGAAGAAAGCAAAAATCTGCTTTCTTGATCGCTGAGGTTGTGATAGAGAAATCGCATGAGAAGAAGAAGATATTCTTGATCATGATTACTATTTTTCTATGCTCTGCAAGTCAGAAACATCATACCCATTCTCAGGATGAAACCCCTGGAGAAGAGAATACTTCTGGACAGAACCCCAGAAGATTCACTGCATTAAATCTTTCAGCATACAGCCCAGTTCCAGCAATCAAAGGTCTGATAGGTGATTCTGGTCTCTCAACTGCAGCTAGGCGGACGTGTAGGTATACAGACTCTGCGGCCTGTCAAGAGGTTTCCTATTACTGCCGCGTCCGAACTTCCTTTCTATGATTTTCATTTCCAACGATCTGTCTATAATCAGTTGGAATATATATAGCTCCTTAAGAAGCACTGCTATGGTATGATAGTTCTTCTTCATTTTATTACAGTTATTTTATAATAAATCCCCAATAACCAGCTGGGTGTTTGAATTAGAGAAATCATGTAATGGAAAAATCTGCTGTAGCTTGCAATTTCAGATCAGAAGCTTATATTGGTTTTGCAATTTGTTTTTGTATGTTTTATGCAGGGGACATTACAATTCAAAAGACAGCGGCAAATCTACAAATATATTTTTGTTGATCCAAGATGACATGATTTCTGTAAGTTATTTCTATATTTCTACATATCAAGAGTTTGACTTGTATCAAGCTTTGTTAGTATCGGACCACAGAATTTGTATCAGTAGTTATCCTAGGTGGTTTGTCATTCACAGTAAACCAAAGTATTTTCAGTAATTACTGAAAAGTTTAGCATAATGAAAGTTCTTCAAGTTTATTCTATGTAAGATAGCCATAATTACATGAGAAAAGGCCAATTATTCTTTGCAGACGTTTAATTACATTTTCACATAGCACCTCCTCTTGTGCCCTATCCAATTTGGTATAGCTTGGTGCACATTATATTGAAAAGGATTGCCAGCTCTACTCTGCAGACTGATGGGAAAACTGAGCTTAAGGAAAAATGATCATATCAATTACTGAGAATTTATAATCACTCCAATCCGAATTCATTATATGACACTATGGTATCAACATTTCCCATAGTTGCTACAAGGGAATTCAGAATTATCTTCAATTATCCCATCTTTGACCATGTTTTGGTTATCAGTTTTTATCCCTAAAGTAGTAATACTTTAAAAAAGGCAAGTAACATAAGGTGCTTTCCAGACACTTTGCCATTTTCACATTTACTGATGCAAAATAGATTCAACTGAATTGACATGCATACACCGAATGTTCTATGTTGACCAGTTAAAATGTTTTGGACTGTCAGAACCAGATGGTGAAGATGAAGTAGGGGAACTTTTTTTAACCTGAGTGTGTTTTGTTAGCAAATTATCAAAGTGTAATGTTCTTCTGGGAACCTGATCGCACCACACAGTTGATTCCAGAAGAATACCGCAAAGGGGAAAAAGGAAATATTAACTCCTGCCAAATATTTGACACAAAAATAAGCATGACACGAGAAAAAAACACTACTTTCTAAGTTGCTGCAAGAGACGCAAGGCAATGATCCTGGAAGTACACTGTAAAATTTGGAAAAGAAGGAATATATCAAGTTCAAGAGAAGTTCTCATACTTCAAATTTCCAAAAAGGGGAAGTATGATTGAAATTAATTCCCAAATTCAAATACTAACTGAATATTCTTGAGTTCAACATTTATTGGCTTGATTTGTGAACATTACTATTATCTTTATATTGAATGGACAGTCTTTTGAATCGCAGAGCAATTTGAAAGGCTGCATCTTGAATTAGGTAATTTCAATCCTTTCTTGTATTTGATTTATCTAAAAAATTCCTGACATCGTGTGGGATAGGGCAAACTTGGATTCCAAAATTATGGCCCACTAATTTATCGAATAAACAGCTTCTTTTGCTTTTCAAATAGAAATAGAACTGATATAGAATAAAAAATACAGTAAAGACTTGGGCCAGTATCGTGCAAAAGGCTACTGCCAGGTGGAAGTGTTTCATGTATGATCAACAGAAATATTCAGTGTACTCATATGTGCAGGAGCATACAATAAGATAAATAGGAAAAGTACCATTTTTAGTACAATTCAAGTCATGAGTATCGAGTAATGCTGGAATCAGAACATGGATTACTTTATAGACAACAACCACATCATTAATCAATAATCATATCATATAAGAAATAATACTACTCACAAACAAGTTAAGTTTCTTCTATAGAAGTGTAGAAATCATCATCTCCATAAATTTTGGTGATCTGAAATGTGAAGGCAATGATTTCTCTTACACAACTTCCACCAATGTTCCAAATTCAAGTAAAAAGGGAGACAGACAGCAGCAGAGGATGCTCCCCACACAAACATACTTTAAATACGTTTTTCTCTGAAATCAGATTAAATAACTAGTATTTCTATGGGAGGTCCCGAAAAAAGAAAGTATAGCATACAGCATTAAATCAATCTATGATATAAAGTATTAAAATATATGTATCAGAGATTGTATACAAGTAAATCTTACCTAATAAGGGCCCGTTTGGTGCATGGTATATGGGCCCTAATTCCGGAATTAGCAATTCAGATTATTAAATTCTATGTTTGTGTCCATCCAAACAAGCAGGAATTGGAATTTTGAAATTCCAATTTTGTCCAAAAAATGGGCATTTCATCTTCCACTTGAAAAGGTGGAATTAGAATTTGACACTCTAATTCCACTTTCAAATGCCAATTTATAGATGCCGTCGGATCCGTGTGCACTGCATAATGTTTGGCGTCCGCGATTTTTAACTGATTTTTAACGGTGGCGTCTGAGCCAATGAATGGTGAACCGAGCTCTGGTCGTCACCTTCCTCGATCACATCCAATAGGCGAGGTCTGCATGCATGGTTCTGAGGTCTGTATATGAGAGGCCCCACCATTGAAGAAACGACTGACTATGATTCTGTTGGCTCTTTCAGTGGGATGATAGTCATCCCACCAAACATACACACTTCTGTTTGGGTACACAGAAGAAATAGGACTGCAAGTTCCTATGCCATTGAATCGCCCTTGCCCACAGCATGCATACTGAGCCATCTCAAACCCTGCAATTTCGAATACCCAACAGAGAAAAGTTATTAAATTTGGTGTCAAGATGAAAGCAGATGAGTTATTACAAAATGCTCGAGGACTGTTCACGAAGTCCATGTTCATGTCGAAGCTATTAGCAAAAGTGTACACTGTGCCGCCATACTGGGTCACAGTGTTTGACAGATGTTTAAACTGGGTCATTTAAATGGCCGTGTTTTAAAATTTCTGTGCCTGTCTATATGCGTTTCGCTCACATTCATAGAATCGGTTTCGCTCACATTCATAATGATGGTGAATCGGTTGCAGCAGATCAGATTTTGGTTCAGAGCCTCGCCATCTTAGTCATCTTCCGGGTGAACCAAACAGGTCATCCCATATTCCAGAAATCATTTGCAGGATTTGTATCTTCCAGAATTGCAGCATCTTCTAGAATTGACTATATCTGGCATTTGGTATTCCAGCACCCAAACGGGCCCTAAAGGATTGCATCTGCATGGACGCCATGCAGTCAAAACAGTTCCTTTCAGAACTCCATACCGCTTGTATGCTTGCATAGAGTACTCACTACAAGATGGTACATAACGGCAACTTGAGGGTAACAGAGGTGAAATTTCCCCTGTTTCAGATTCACAAGACAAAAAAGATGGTGACATCATTAAATTTTTCAATCTTTAATTCATATGTAAAGGCAAAATTTAGGACCAATTGTGAAGTAATTTTATGGGGTTATATTGAGGCTGGTAAAAATGGAGTTAGGATCTCACTCATATCAAAACACAGAAAAACACCAATCGAAGGGAGAGAAGGCCCAATCAATGACACCATGTTAAGGAAGTTTGAAATCTTTAATTCTGCATTGTGAAGTAGTTTTAAATCTTTAATTCATATGTAAAGGCAAAATTTAGGACCAATTGTGAAGTAGTTTTATGGGGTTATATTGAGGCTGGTAAAATGAGATTAGGATATCACTAATATCAAAACACAGAAAAACACCATTCGAAGGGAGAGAAGGCCCAATCAATGAGAGTATGTTAAAGAAGCCCTGTCAATAACAGCTTGCTGGAGAAAAAGCCATATCAATTAGGCCATGTTATGTTTGTTGTATGAATATGCCTGCAATGCAAACAAGTTTCAAGCTATACAGACTTGACTGTAAGAAAACTCCATGGTTAAGCATGTTTGAATAATAATGGGATGCATGATCTCCAGGAAAGTCCAGTAACCAGTTAAACATTTCAGCCTCGGCAGTGACGGTAATGCTAGGCCATGGTTCATTTTGCTAGATTCAGTCTCACCGCTCCACACATGTGGGCATCCCCTCGTGCAATGAGAGCCAAATAGAGAAATCGTTCAGTTCCCAAGAAATTTGGCCTAGAAGGAATGGCTATTCACAAGGTATGGGTTGTAAGAAAGAGACTTACTTATTAATTACTGCAGTTAATCCAATAGCTAAAAAAACAAGAGTTCGAAGCAGCACTTTCAAGAGGCTTTACTTACTTCTGTAGAACGTTAACAAGGCTAATGCTGCTTCTACACCAGGGCCTTGGATATCTTTTTCCTCACTCTTGGCTTCTCTGCCTCCCATTATTTATGCAAATAAAAACCCAAATTAGAAGAACATTAGTCAGAAAAACACTCGTTTTCCTACCTCTCGACTTCTCTGCCTCCCATAATTCATGCAAATATATACCCCAGTTTACATGAATATTAGTCAGGAAAACATCACAGAGAAAACGGGTTTCATAGAATTTGTGAGTGTCTCATACCTGCAGTGTCTTCCTCGATCCTCTCTTCATTTGAACACCATGCATAAACGATCCGTTTTGGGTATTTAAACCTGTCAATCAGCTGATAAAAATGATACACCAAATTACAGAGTGGAAAATTATTGACGAAAGTGCGTGCATTGGTTCAATCAGCTAAATAAAAACAACCACCTGAATATTGTAGGAATACTTGAACCTATTTCCATTCTTGGTGAGATTGTGTTTGTAGAACTTTTTAGGATGGATTTGTGGTGTGAGTTTTACAGTTGATTTTTGAGGTAGAGCCCCAGAAGTGGGTGTGACCATGGCCATTATCTGTTTTTCAATCTACTCGGTCATTTGGAGAGAGTATAATCTATTAAAAATGTGATATCTTCGTGACCCATCTAAATGAATAGAACGCTTCTGCTTAAAAATTGTATGATTACACCCAAATTACTGTTAACCTGGCACAATCTAGTGATTACCTCGATTAGCTTTCTCTTGCGAGGAATTAATCAGCGTAAAGCTTTGGGCTGTCGTTAATCAATTTGTAAGAGTTTGGGCTGTTCTACGTGAATTTATGAAATTCAAGTCTAGTTGAATTGATTAAAATTAATTTACTTTGAAATTTAGAGATTTAAAAAAATTAATATATCATTTAATTGTGATTTCATAATTAAGAAAATAGTTTCTTTTTAATGTGAAAAATGATTTTTTTAATGATCTTCATGATGACTCTTAATTATGTCATTTATCATATGATTTTTCTGATTTCTTCTTTTAATTTTTTTTAAAAACTTATTGGTGTTATTAGTTGGGCAATGTTGTTTTCTATGTAAGACCCATGTAAAAATCTATTCATAACCACAACAACTAGTTGATAATGTTGTCATTATTAGAGGGAATTGCAATGCCTTCTTTAAAGATTCAAATTTGTGAGATCCGTGTAAAAAAGGAAAAGTGAAAAGTCTTGTGTTATTGGTATTGTGTGGCATTACATGGTTAATCCATATGATTCAGAAGCACTTCCTACTAACACATGAACTCCTACAACATCATTTGTGTTTTGTATGCAATCATTGTGTCATTGCACACCACCACATTGGACTCAATGCACCTTTATACACCACATAATAGATATTGTAAGTTAGAAATCATACTATGTAGCATCGATGTGAAGTTCCTTTGTCAAAATGTGAGATTGGAACATCAACTATGAAAGAAAATAATTTCTAAGTAGTTGGAAATACAAGTAGATTGAGACATGAATTGTTTTGCTTTCTTTGTCTTGTTTTGTAAATATAGAATTAAATCCTTGATGTTGAAGAATAGAAAAGGGAATAGTCTAGGTAAACTAGTTTGATGTTTTTACCCCTCTAGTCAAAAGAATTATCATTCCTACCCTTGCTATATGTGATAACCAATTATCTCATATTACATTTTCTCTTTGAATAGAACTATCATGCTTTTGCTATTTAAGTCTTCCACTCTTTTTTATGGTGTACTAGATTAGCCAATTTCTGATTTGTCACATTTTATATAATATTATCTCTCATTAAAGGATTGTCCCATAGACCTCCTAGGATCCAAATCATTCTTATGAGAGCAACACTTAATACATGCCTATACACAGACATGCACAATAGTATAATGAAGGTTGTCCAATTAATAAGTGAAGAATCTATATTAATGTTGTATCAAGAGTAAAATAGCCAATGCACAAAGACAAACATCAAAGATTTCTTAAGGCATTTGGAAGATCAATGATGCTCTTGAGAAGTGGTGCCAAGGGCTCTTCAAATAGTTTCATGTGAACACATATGTCACCTTAGACTATTTCACCAGCATCCATGTTTTAACAAAACACCTTTGCCCCTTCAAAGTGCAAGTCAACTCAAAGATTCTAATGAACTCAAAGGCAAGATTAGTGCCACAACATTAGATAACTAGATCCAACAAATGGAAGAAAAAAATTTTGTTGATAATTTTAGTCATGTATAGAAACTTTCTCTTGTAGTGTTGAATGTTAGAAAAACGGTGTCTCAACCTTACGTTTACATAAGGTTTGGTATATATAGTAAGTTTACATTTGAGCATAGATTGATCTAAAATTTTCCCCAAAAGCTATGGATTGGCTAAATAAGCATGTCGATAATTTTTCATTGTGAGAACACGTCTATATATTTGAAGATATTAAAGTTTTCATTTTTGAAAGTTTAAAGTCAATTGTGAAGGCCTTAGAGAAATTTTTCAATTGCAAAAGTGGTCGTAACTAGTGTAGTGGGTTACACCTTGATAGAGAAATTCACAAGCTTTTTTATGCTTTAAATATTTTGTCAATCAAACTCCTAGGTCAAAAGTTATGGCCTTTGGAAGTTGGGTCTCTTGAAATGATAAATATAAAAATGTGTGGGCCACATATATGAGCTATAAAAGGGAGTTAAATGTGTTGGTGTGTGTTTTGACACATCATATATCATCTTGGATTTGAGATAGGTTGGGTGTCACTTCTTTGGATAGTTTTAGCTTCTAGTTTCACAATAATATTGTAATGGTGGGAAATAGGGTTCATCATGACGCATCAACAAACTGGGAAGCTTAGGCCTATCTCCCACTTACATTGGAAGGAAGGTTATCCACTAGGCCTCAAGTGAGATGAAACACTAGGTAGATGAAATGGTCCTTCATTTTAAATGGAAGTTTCTATGAAATTGTGGATGGAAGAATGTAAGATTAGCTGACAAATAGAGAGAATTGAGGGTCTTTTCTGTGTACAAGGAGATTGAGAAAAGACAAACAAATGCTTAAAAGGATCTATAACCAACAGACTATCATTGACATGTGATTTAAATTTGAGGCCTAAATAACAAGAATGGGATACCTTGCTCGATTTATTCCCAAGAACAAGGCCCCTAGCTCAACTAGGTCTTGGCAGTTTTTAACAAAATAACTTGCAGACTATAACTCTTCACCTAGTCTTTTTATAGCTCTTCCTACATGTTTGTCACATGTATCTACACACAAAAAAGAGAGAAAATGTTGTGTATAAAGAGTTTTACCTAAGTCAAACCTTAGTTTAGGTATTAACCTTGAATTGAGAACAATTGGAAATGTAATTGAAAATGTGTTGAAACATAGAAGAGGCTAGATTTGAAAAATAGTGTTTGTACCTCCATAAACCTTCTTGAGCTCATGAAGATGCTTAAAGTTTACTTGATGTTTAATTTATGATAAGAAGATCATGGATGCCTTCGCAAAATAATTAGATATGAAAATACTCCTAGTTTTTTGTGCCTTGATGCTTGATCTCTTTCCTTGGAACTTGAAGATGTGAAATTGTAGTTGAGGACTTGACTTGGAATTAATTTGATGTCAAAATGAGGGAGAGAAGATTTCTTTATACCTCTCCAAGAATTTTGAGGTGTAAAATGTGATGAACTTTGATGCATGATTAAATCCTCACTAAAATAATGTAACTATTACACAGTTTGAATTTGGACCCAATCATTGGGGAACATGGCACCATAATTAGCCTACTCCTAGGAACATGGTTCCTTAGGCACTTCGGTCCACTCAATGCAACTCAAAATTCAAACCCAAGGTCCCATTTGGAAAAAGGAAGCTGGAATTACATGTGAAACTGAGTTGGATCAAGCACATTAAGCACAGAAGGCCAAAAAAACTAAAATAGGGCCTGACTGAGCAAGTAATTGCACAAGGATGCAATTTATGACACTATAACTATTTGAGGGTTTCATGTATTGTATCTCCTATTATTAGGTGTGTGAGATGGAGGTTGTGTGTAAGAGTCTTATAGCTATTTAGTTACCTCTAGATCTCTAGTTGGTGATGCTCTCCTAAGAATCTTTCTTTGCAAGTATATTGGATTTTGTTGTTGATTTCTAAACAATATATCGTGTGGATTTTGGTTTATGGGCTTTTTCTTCTAAAAAGGTTTTCCCAATGTAAATTATTGTGTTGTAATATGCATTCTATTTATGTTTATTTTTGTTATATTTTTGTAACTTTTATAAAGATATAAAAAGTTTTGCATAGCCCTCCTTTCATGGTTAGTGTAGGAAGTTGTTATGCTACCTTAACTTTCTTACATTCAAGATGTCCATTTTAATGTCCCATTGGTGATCTAATTCAAATTTGGAACTCATTAGCCAGTTCTTTGTAAGAGAAATACTATCTCCTCAAACATTACGGGGATGAGTACTTGATGTTCTAACTCAGTTGTTCCAACATAAGGATAAAATTATAGAGGAGCACAACAATTATTTCCATTATTATATTTTGTGTATACATGAGGAAAAACCCAAGAAACACCAAGTGCAAATATACATGAGTGGTTTATTACCTTGCCCACTAAGATGAAGTTCCTAATCTAAATACATTAAAGAAATCATTTTGCAACACTTATAAAATTGAAGCCAATGCTTCACTCAAGAAAATATTTCCTCATGCAAGTAAGAAAAATATTTATCTCTAAAACAACAATGAAATTCAAAATCATCTACAGCTAATGAGGAACCATACACATCACTTACACCAATCACAATTAATGGAAAGAATAATAAATGAAGTGATAAATGATATTATTTCCATTTCCATAGTGACGTTGAAATCCACACACAATAACCCCTACTTTTGGAAGCCACACTAATTGTCATTCATGCCAATGAAAGTAATCACATATGATGCCTTAATGTCAATGTCATGGTTGTTGGTACTATGGAGGAATGTCAATATCTCTTTCATAGTCCAAGTGTTGGATTAATAGACAACTAATGTATTTTATCATCTATAACAACAACTAAAACAATATCAGTATTCTTTTTTCTTCTGGATCTTGATTATGTGCCAAATTTTTGAGCAAATGTTTTGAGTCAAGATCCAGATTGTGTGGCTCAAAAATTTGACACACAATCAAGATCCAAAAGCAAAAATATTTCTAGCAAACAATATCATAGTGTAAGATAATTTTACACATGCAAACCTTTATAATTGTCATGGTTTATGTTGTCTCCTGACAATATCTAGATAGTTGGGCTTAATGCCTCAATGTAGGGACAGGTTGTCCTAACTAGTAACTATCAAATTATATTATCAAGGCTCATTTACTTATCAACCCAATGATGTATACTTGAAATGGGATAGCACAATATGTGCACTAGGAATCTTGGAAGCCATACTATTCTACCTTTAATCGAGGAAATATTGAGTTGAATTCTACAAAGGAAATGCATAAACAACTTTCTCTATAGATTTCTATGGAAGAAATCAATCTAAACTCATGTTGAAACAAGAATTCTTCAGCTAAGTAAACTAATTGTGTTGCTTTTCTTTGGCTATAAGAATAGTCGTAAAGTTGTGTTTCAACAGCTACATGAACAATCAACTACTAAATTAATAGGAGCATAGCATTAAGCATATAGAATAAATTAATCTACAAAAAACAAATAAAAGGATTCCTCACCAAATGGGCCCCCTTGGATGAGTACTCCCAGTTAACAACTATATCGTAAAAAGATAAACATCCAAAACATTATCATTCAATCATACTGATAACACAAAAGTGATGGAAAATTATTTCTTACTTAAAAAATACAAGTACAATAGTTACATGACTCAACCAACATTTTATAAATTAAATGTGGGAGACTTTATAGAAAGTGAAAACTAGAATGAACTAACTAAGTCAACACCTCAATCCCTCAAATCTAGGGAGAGTTCTTTTATTGAAAATTGGAAACTAGGAACAACAAAGAGTATAGCAGAGTGGACTCTGTCCAACCATAATTTGAACCAAATATTTCCCTAAATATCCTCTATGATCAGACATGAAAATCAGTTATGAAGGTAAATTCTTTTCCAACCACTTTGAATAAGTCTTCATAAAATAGATAGCTAAATTGTTACTCATAACTTTTGTTGACCTCCTCCTTTCTTGTCGTGCCTTGACTACTTCAAAAGACCTATTGAATCTTGATGTCCTTTGACTTATTCAAAGATGCACTCAAAATGTTAGTACCACACATATCTTGTGTCCATTCATTAATATTTCAAAAATAATAATTACCATAATACTTCATGAGAATATATATTTATATTTCACTTATAAGGATAATATTTTTTATCACAAAGGACAAATCATAGTAGGATAGGTTGGCATCATGACATAGAAAAAGACTTATCAAAAATATACAAAACCACATATTCCAAAGGTTTATGACATCAAAACATAGTCTAACCCAACATGAAAGTATGTGATAAAGGAAACATAGATGGGGCTCATCATTCCCACCAACTTAATTGCATGATAGTCCTCCATCAGGTGATTTTTTATTTTCCTTCCATGCCGACAGTCTAGAATTTGTCACTATGGTATGCCTTATAGTTTTAACAATTGGATTCCAAAAGAACCATTGATCTTTCTTCAATTTCTCCCACAGGGACTTATGTGTATTAACATCATAGAAATTATTTCCTTCCTTATATGGAACTAGTCACTAGAGAAGAGGTGGTTGGAATATTAATGGGATCCATTTTTCTTGTTGAATCCTACCAAGTTGCATATAGGTGGTTGCTCGATGAACTATTGCATGAAAATTTTGCAGTGAGTGGGGTTATACTTTCTTAAGGTTATCTAGTAACCCAGTATATCTACGAGATAAATGCTAGACGACTATTTTGATCTAAGATTCCATATCCTCAAGTTTTGTGTAAATAATTCTCTTAGTTTTATTACCTCGGCCAATTGATCGAGGTTATAAATTAATTTGTTTCATTAATAGAAGATCCTATCAAGATCATCAACTTTAGCCTTGAGAGGTAGTGAAACAATCTGTTCCATTTCTTCATACTCTTTACATTTCTCCCCTCTAACATTATCATTGTGCACATAAGATATAAAAGCTCTTAACTGAATATCCCTAATAGATAGTAATGGATTCCACCTGGAATCAAATGGAATAGCATAATTGTGTAGATACAACTCACACAATAGGTTTTTATGTTGAGGTGTATAAGTTTGGTAGGCAAACATAAAATCATCAGGGGTAACAAGGGATGAAGGAAGACCTGAGAGTGCTTTTGACAACTTGTGGAAAAGATACAATTCTTTTAATTATAGTGCATAAAATTGAGAAGATGGTCTGCATTCCATAAGCTGAGGTATTAAAGTACTTATAGTTTTTGTTTCCTCCTTCAATTTCACAATCTCTTCATCATTCCTTCTATTGTAATTGTTCCCTCTCCTTCTTCTATTCTTACTCAATCTCTTCCACCAATTCCCATAACTTCAATACAACATAGGACCATGATGAGAATGATGGTGTATTATACCCAATTTAATTGAATGTACTTTTTTTTTCTAATCCCTCCTTATATATTTAATATCTTCTACCCTTTCAGCTGCTCCTACAAGGTCTTCTAAACTACTGACAATTTGTCCTTGTTTTGAAATCTCTTTATCATCTACATCCTAACTACATGGTGAATTACTAGACTGGGTGGATACTTCTTCCATGTCTATTGATTGAGTAGCCCCTTGTGCATGATCACCCTTTGTTGCATCATTTGATGCAAAAGGGACTTGAAACATTGTATCATTCCTACTTGCATGTTTTCCACACATCTAATCTTCCATTGTATCAAATATAATTTTATTTTATTCAGTTGAAATGGGGACATGGTCATTCTTAGTTTCCTTCTTACCCATTGGTTTCTTAGGTTTTTTGCAAAGCATGTGAATCCTTCTTCCTATCTTTATAGGAGACCCCTTAATTTTCTTTTCAAACTTTCTTGATTTCTTTTTAGGATTCTTAACCTTCGTAGTGGCTACATTTTATTTTGTTTATGTAGTTTTTTTTAGGGGTTTTAGGACTCTTAGATTTATGTACTTTAGTTTTCACCTTCTTCTTAACACCTTATAATTCCTTCTCATATAATTTCCTCTTAGTTTTGGTTGACATTTGTGCAAGGATTTCTACTAGGGTAGGGTTAGGAGTATGGCTCGTTCCCTTGCTTGTTCCAATTGATGGGTTTTCTTTAGAAGTACTTTCACTCTAAGGTTGTGGTAATGGATTTGAGTATGAAGTACCTTCAGTTAATTTAAAACTACCCTCAACTCTTATAGATGTACGAGTTAAGGATTTCTCAACAGGACCCACATTGACTAATTTAACCCTTTTTACTTTCGAAAAAATCAACCCAACTCATCCCTAGTTAGTTTTACTCTAAAGATTTTTCAACTAGAAAATGAATTAAACAATGACGAGAAAGGGAATTTGCAGTACCTCTTTGCACCTTATCTTCCATTAACTTGAGTATGTTGTAAATAAAATTTGGTACATTTTCCATGCCAGAGGCGACTCAAAATTTTGAAGTAGACTCCATGTAGCTGACATAACCTTCCCTCACATTTCAAATGCATGAAAATTTATGTCACTTTATGGGCCCATAATGGAGGAAAATGCATTATCTTTGTCTCTTGATTGCTCACTTCCAAAGGAGGGTCTCCAAGTACTGTACATTTTTCTCAAGACAACCTTGCATCTCCTCCATTTGGATATACCTACCCTATTGTTGGAAGCACCATTACCTTCACAATTATCTATTCTGTAGCTACAATCTTCAAACCCTTGACCGCAACATGGTCATCATTCAATGCCATTGAAAAATCCTGAGTCACTTGCTCATTAAAATCATAAAGCTGGAGAAATTAATCAAGCCACCCAACTCCTCTTAAAACTAGTTCATAGTCTTGGTCTTGCAAAATAAGCTCATGAATGACTAGCCCATGTCGAATTGGCAGACCTCCCATTCTATCAATTCCCTCTATGAATGCTCTTTTGTGCACTAAAATATTTGTAAAAAAACTAAGAATCCCCTTTTACAAGCCCCTTTTTTGCACCTTGAGGCTTCATTTGAAAGAATATTTCACTTATTCTACAACCCAATTTGCTCATGCAACTTCTAACCCTCTCAACTTCATACAAGAAAATATAATTTTAACTAGGGAATATAAAAAAGGTGTAAACAATATACCATTTTTATGTTTACAAATATATTTTGGGGTGAAGTACAATAATAAGATAGCTCACTCATTAAATTAGCTTGACGTTTGATTTGGGATTCACCAAATTTGAAAAAATAAACTTGGTGATGTGCAAAAATTTAAAAAGAAAACATGACAATTACTACCCCTCCCTCCAACTTAAGGCATGACATGTGCCCACACATGCGATAGGTTAGGTTAGGAGATGCAATATAAAGATATGTAATCACGAAGATGATAACAATTATAAGTTAAATATTAATGGAATAAAAATAGATGATACTTACCTTGTAATTAATATGAAGGTGGCGCACTAGAGACAATCAAATAAATCATGCTCGTCTTGGTTTCTAAATTGAGATCTCTATAATCCACACATACTCTCCATTCTCCCCCTTTC
This sequence comes from Chamaecyparis obtusa, assembly GCA_027943335.1. Taxonomy (NCBI): domain Eukaryota; kingdom Viridiplantae; phylum Streptophyta; class Pinopsida; order Cupressales; family Cupressaceae; genus Chamaecyparis; species Chamaecyparis obtusa. The sequence continues at coordinate 692,503 of BSBK01002337.1, forward strand.
TTAGGAATAATCACTGGGGGAGATATCCATTCACTATCAAATATGGGATAGATAAAACCCACATCTAATAATTTTTGCAACTCTACCTTCACTATCTCCCTGAAGGCGAGATTTACTCTCCATTGAGCTTATCTAATAGGTTTTTATCCTCTTTGATATATATTATATGTGTGCAAAGCTTTGGATCCAATCCTTTCATATCAGTATAGTCCCATGCAAAAGTACATTGATGTGACTGTAACAAATCCATTGAAGGCTATTGTTGATCCTTAGTAAGGCTATTATTGATGTTTAAATTTTTCCCTCATTATATTTCTACTTGCTTGGTAAGATCAATCATTGATACTTCATTTATAATTGATATTTTAATTTCATAAGGTAGTAATATGTGCAGCAAGTGGGAAGTGGTAGAATATAATGACATAGCAGACCTTGGTAGTAATGTCTACAATGGATATAATGAACAAGCCAAAGTATTATATTCTTCTTCTTTAATTCATGATTACTTGGCATAAGTTGAGTCAATAATTGGTCATCTCCTTGGATTTTCATGAATGGGCTTCTATCTATCATCATTAAATTTTACAAAGAATTAACCTCATCTTCATGTTCTTCTCCTAGATCAGGCCAAATAGGTTTATCAAGATCTCCATGTGGTTGAGCATAAGGATATAATACTAACTTCATAGTGTTATCTCCATAGAAGATGGTCATATGTCTTGATCTACACCCTATGTTGACATCTATAGTGGCTAACCATGGTCTTCATAGGATGATAAGATATCCTTTTAAAGTAGCATTAGGGAAAAAAATCATGAAATGAGGTGGGTATTGATACTCGTATGAGTTATTTTGTTGTCATTAGTTGTGAGGAATTCATATTGTTTGTCAAAGTCATTTGGTAATAAAGAAAAGATAAGTCGGTAAAGTAGATAAAGTTATTCGGTAAAGGAAATAAGGAACAAGGAATTTTGGTAAAATAAAAGTAAGTATAGGCACCGAGAAAGGTAGAACCGAGTTTTAATGAGCTACAATGGCAACTGAAGAAAAAAAAGAAGACAGTTTCCAAGTTAAGGAAAACATGTTACCGAACACAGCATGCCGACACCAGAAGAATTTTTTAGTACATTCAATTTGGACACCAAATAGAAAATGGTTTACTAATCTCGAGGAGATTGTATGATAGAACATTGGAGATTAAAACATGATGATTACACATGATTACAAGGTAGAATCTGCCAATGAGAGTTAAGGATGGAATATGCATTGGAGGAGTAACCAATGCTAGCACCGTTTGATGAGATGATTCTAGAACATCTAGCACTGCTTCTAGAATTGTATATAAGAAAATTAGAGTATGAAGATCAGTATGCATGCATGAATGGTGATATGAATGTGAAAAGGAGATTGCGTATATGAAGCAGAAGGTAATAAGAAGTGAAGCTACTAAGTACAGAGAAATGAAGAACAATTAGAGATTGTGATTCAGAAGTGAATCTATTGAGTATTGAATTGTTAGTGTGAAAGGTACATAGTATGAGGTAATGAGTTAATGAGCACATAGAGTCTGAAAAGAATATGTTAGATACAAGTTTGACAAACATATTTAGTGTTACTGATTAAAACTTAATTAGAGTTGTATAAGTCTCTTAACTAAGCAAATCCTAACAGATCTTATTTGTAAATCCTTTAACCAGGTGCAGTTCTTATATAAGAATTATAAAATCCTTTAACAAGGTATCTTTAGCAGTCTTTAGACTCTTAACCAAGTTAATACTCTTATCAAGGTAAGCTATCAAAAATAGCTAAGCATTGTAGCTCTAACTAATCAAACTTTATTTTGTAGTAGTGAAGTCTTGTGGGTGTCATCCCCACCATATTTTTTATCCTCTAACAAGTATTTATGCGATACTAAATATTTGTGTTATGTGTTGATTATTTTATGTTTCATATGATGCATACAAATGATATGTAATCAGTAAATGATTAGAATAAAAAATTTAATCAGTTAAAAGTGTTTTATAGTACTGATTCACCCCTCCCCTCTCAATACTTACCTTTCCACACCTAATCCTAAAATTGGTATCAGAGCTCGGTCTCTTATTAAGAAGTTTAATCACTTGAGAGGAAAGATCTAGAAAGATGGAAAGATACAAGTATAAAAGGATGATTGATAATATGGAAATGGAACTGAAAATGGCCAATGAGCAAATTGATAAACTAAAGAGAAAACTGCTACATTCAATCAACAAGAGGAAGGAACTTGCACACCAAATGAAAGATACTCAAGATCAGGTTGAGGAACTTGAAGAACAATCAGAGGGAAGTGTGTCTAATGAATCTGATGTTATCACATCATAACTATCTAAAAATAATAAGATGCTAGCTGATCAGGTGAAAATGTTGAAAAGAGAACAAGAAGCACAATCGGTAAGGATGTGTGAAATCCTTGAACAAAAAGGAAAAGTTGAAGATGAAAAAAGGATAGATGAAGAAGAGACAAGGAAAATGAATGCAAAACTAGATGAGAAAGATAGGGAAATAATGAGGCTGACACAAACTCACAATAACTTGATAGACCAACTAGTTGGTGTAAATTAGGATGTTGCAAGGAAAGTTGGAGAAATTGTAGAACTAAGATCTAAGAATGAACATTTGTAGAATGATCTAAAATCTAAAAGAGATGCTCATGAGGTCCTGAAAAGAAATGAAGAAGCATTGAATATTTTGGATGAAAAAATGAGAAATCATAGATAATTGAGAGACACTACTTGACTCGATTACAATGCAAACAACACTATCAAGAAGGGTGAGTCTTCCAAACAAGCAGCCAACCGAGATAATGTTTCTATCCCACCGAAGTTGAATAAGCCTACATATTATCATTGTGGGAAACCAGGACACATAACAAACATTTGTAGGAGAAAAAGAGGTAATTCATTAAATACTTGTAAGTTTAAAGGTCATTGTTACAACTGTAATAAGTATGGTCATAAGGCATTTGAATGTAGAGAAAGAGTTATTAACACTCTAAGGAAACCAAGATTTGAAGGTTATTGTAAAAACTGCAAAAGATATGGTCATAAATTTGGAGAATGCAGGTCTCAAAGGAAAAATGAGAAATGGGTCCCTAACCGACATAATATTGACAACAACCGACAAGGACCTACTATACCATGGGATTATAATACAAGAATCACTTGTACTACATGTGGAATATTTGGTCATATTTCTGCAAACTGCTTTAGGATGCATGGTATGAATAATAGGAAATCATGGAGAAACACTGGAATGGCTTGTTTCCACTATCATAGATTTGGTCACCTACCCAAGGATTGCAGGTACCGAAATAAGGATTCAACCGAGTGAAAAGACTCAAGTCAACATTGATGAAATCATAGAGCAGATGAATAAGACTTGGAGAAGGAAGTCTCAAGATAATGGAACAGAATTGGGAACAACTAATGGCACCACATCCATTAGATCAGGTGTACCTATCTCCACTTAATCAGTCAAAGGTATGTGTAGGAGCTAATAATCTAAAGTTTATCTTAAATCAATTCCTAGATTTAGTGCAAAGATCCATATCAACATACTAAGATGCATTTGGATATAAGTTGTGAAGTTAACATTTTATATGTTGATTGGTAAAGTGTTTGAGCTATTTTGTTGCATTCAGTGAAGCAAAATGTAGTTCATTTAATGGTAAAATGAAGTTAGGTAAAGAGCATTAAATGAATATTATAGCTGTTGGAAGCCCTAACCTAAGGGAAAACTCTAAATAGAGGGTTTGATATTTTATTTTTACCTTACACTTTCCTAAGCACTTTGAAGCATTGAAAGAGACGAGATCATAGAGAGAATCCAAGCATTCAATTAAACATTTAGAGCATCTACAAAGAACATGAGGTATTCAAGCATCTACTGAGCTAATTTTATAGATTCTAATTACTATTTAATTGGAACCCTAGTATTTGTTGAACAATTTTGAGATCAAGATGACACCCAAGATGCAAAAACTAGTTATAGTCGAGAAGATTGATCATGTAAACCTAAAGTATAAGCTTCCTCCTATCATTGCTGCTAAAATTCACAAAGATGGAGCTTTATCCTTGATCCCACCAAGAGTAATTTTGATTGAAGATGTTCACACTTTCATCCACTGTAAAATCAAAGACATATGTCAAGGAGAGATTGATACATCATACAAAAACTTGTGTGTAAATGGAAATTTGAAGAGCGATCGCACACATTTGCAAACCAAGGGTTTGGTCCATGCTATGCATGTATCGACGGTTTTTAAGCATGAATAGATGAGAATTATGTTAAGCAGAGTGCATGATCTGTTTATGTGGCTTGATGGGTGAGTGAAAATTACAAAAGATGTCTTACATACAGTAACAAGATTTTTGGTCAGTGATAGACTGAGGGCTTACAAGCAAACAGATAAGAACAAGTTATGTGAGCTTACCAAAGCTAAATGGGATAGAAGAGGACTGAGACTATCTACTATTGAACACCCCGAATTGAAGTTTACATTAAATATCATATCATATAGGATATTTCAATCATCTCGAGTAGACAGTGTACCCTATGGAGCAATAGACATAGCCTACAAAATTGTTAAAATAGACATGAAGGTTGATTTGTGTGAGATACTGTTGAAATAGCTAGATGATAACATGAACACCATAAGGAAAGCCAAGAAAAATACATTGAAGTTTGGACCACTGTTGTATGTATTTTATTTTACTTCCAAAATTCATTTCCTACAGTCGGTGAAGTTAAATGGAAAGTAGATAAACCCATTGTTTATCAGATAAATGAGTTTATTCAAGGTAGAGGTAGTAATTTTAATGTTATTATGGATGATTATTTTAGTAAGTTTCAATCAATAATGCATAAAAGATTCAAAATCCCACCTCAATTAGTGCAAGAGTATAAAGATGAACTTTGTTTTGAGGTTGAGACGGATATTTGTATCATAAGGGTTGTGGAACCTAGAACTGAGTGGTTACCACTTATGGGTTTTTAGATGAATATAGATGTTACAACAATTCAAATAAAAGGATTTTTGGAGAAATCGGTTAACAGAAGTTCAACTCGGTATGGAACATATGAAGAGGTTAAGGAGAAAATAAGGGCAGGTATATTGATACCCAAGGCAATCAGGAAGACTAGTAAAATGATAAATGCATTATTTGAGAGTCTATGCATTGATGATGCTAAAGTTGAGGAAGTTTATGAGCCTTCAGAGATCAAGGGGGAGAAGATTAGAATAAAGAAAGAAACCCCTAGCCCAGTCGGTGTAAGACCATCTACAAGGTCTACCTCTACACCGAGAGCAAAGAAGAAAACAAAAGTGGAAACTGGGAAAAAAAAACCTATGTTAGAGGAAACAAGGTTACTGGAAGGCCAAGAAGAAAATTGAAGTTGTTAAAAGAGAGGGATACTAAGTCGGATGACCTATCACAATTTAAGGTCGCACCAAGAAAAAATATGAAAAGTCTTGATGAATTTCTCAAGACACTTGAAAGATATGGAGGATATAAAGTCATGCAATAATTAAAATATGACACATGGTATGATGAGGAGATGAGTAAGATTGAAGAGATAGTCATTACCACACTGCATAAGTTTAGAATGACACCAGTTGAAGTGGCACAATATCTTGAAGGAGAGTTACATCAACAAATAGATGCCAGATGGAAATATGCACTTGTTGCTAAAAAATAAATGAGAGAAATTTCACTTGCAATCACTGTCCCTGACCTAACAAAGAGAGAAATAAAAGATACTTTAAAAGAATATTCAACAAGATTTTTAGTAAAGGGCAGAGCATTGAGCATTATGGTCGGTAAACTGGAAGAAGTTCAAAAAGACACCGATGATCTATGGAGAAATATCTTCTCTATGGATCAACCAAAAATTGAAGGAGTTAAAGAACAAGAGGATAAATCTAAACTAGTTAAGTTGATAACAAATCAAGAAGAAGTCATCATTAAAGATATAATTGAACAAGATCTAGATGGTATAGTCAAAGCTGATGAAGATGTCATGGCAACCGAAGCCATAGAGACAAAGGTTATGGATGTAGATGATTCTTCCGAGGCAAGATTGATGGCAAACGATCCTATCATTGTACAAGTATTAAATTTTCCTAAGATAGAGGTGATAAGTGATGCACCTATTGCTGTTGAGACCCCCACCGAGACTGAAAATAAGGAGACCGAGAAGACAACATAGACCAAATTACTCAAGATCAGAATGAAGAATCAGTAACCCCTATCAATACTACAGGTCAACGGAAAGAACAAGAAAAAGAGACAAAAAAGGTAGAAGAGAAGAAAGAAGAAAAACATGTTACGAAGGAAGAAAAGAAACAAGAAGAGAAAAAGAAAGAAAAAGAAGATAAAACTGAAGAAACATCTACTCAATCAGATATAAATAAGGCATCTACCTCTAAGGGCACATCAATGAAGAGAAATTCTGAGAAATAATTTGATATAAGTGAAGTAATTTTAATACCAAAGGTTGATTACTTAACCATGATCCCTAAAGAACTCTCTAAGTTCGGAGATTTGTTGAAGAGGAAAGTTGCTCAAGATAAGCTCATAGTTAAGCAGAAAATAGATATTTTGGAGTAGGTGAATAGTATTTTTAATGAAATTGTACCTGAGGCAACAATAAATGAGAAAGGTGATATCTACAGTCAATTGAGAGAGCTTGTCAATCAAATTAACCAGCCAGGCACAAATACTACCAAGTATATGTTACATGTTCATAAGAAGGAGATGGAGACAAAGGTGATTGAAGAAGTTATTCAATCAGTTGCTTTAGACCAGGTAACTCTTTCGAAGTTAATAAATGAATTGGAAAATGAGTTGCAAATAATTCTTTTACTATTTCAACAAATTTGTTTGTTTTCCAATTTCACAAAAGAGATAAGAGAAAAAGATGATAATGTGGAAAAAGAGCTCACCAAGCAATTATCTAAGATTTCCACTGAGCCTAAATCAATAACAAAATACTATGAGAAGCTAAAGCACTTGATGGGAGTACAATTTGAGTTGATAAAGGAGGAGAATCAGATCAGAATGGATCTACTTGAACTCCAAATAATTTTGATACCACACATAGAATCTCTGCAAAAATAGATTCGAAAGGCAAAAGATTTGGTTAGCACACAAGATGTAAGTGCTATGGACAGTATGGTAAGTCTAATTGTAGACTTAAGAGAAAAAATTATGGTGCTATAGACACTTAAGGACACCTGGAAGGCATCACTCAAGGATGCACAAAATAAGTACAAAACAATTTTTGATAAGATCCCCACACTGGACAAGAAGTTAACATTTTTGGCTTTTTTGTTAAAAAAGGGGGAATTTGTATAATTTTGCTAAGTGAAAGGGGAAATATGATTAATATAAATATAAAAGGGGGAATATATAAGGAATAAATATATGGATATTATATGGGGATATTACTTCAGGGGGAGTAATATGTTTATAGAGGAAGAAGAATGGACAAGGACAAATTTTGATATTTTTGATGACTTTGAGGTTTTTTTAAAAACATATCAAACTAATGCCAAAGGGGATGATTGATACTCCTATGAGTTATTTTGTTGTCATTAATTTTGAGGAAGTCATATTGTTTATCAAATTCATTCGCTAATGAAGAAAAGATAAGCCAGTAAAGAAGAGAAAGCTATTCGGTAAAGGAAATAAGGAACAAGGAATTTCTGTAAAAGTAAAGTAAGGCACAGAGAAAGGAAGAATTGAGAACCAAGAACCAAGTTGTACTAAGCTACAACATCAACCGAACTGAGAAAATAAGACAGTTACTGAGTTAAGGGAAACATGTTACCAAGCACAACAGGTCGACACTAGAAGAATTTTTAAGTACTTTGAATCTAGACACTGAACAAAAAGTGGTTTACTAATCTTGAGGAGATCGTATGACAAAACATTGGAGATTAAAACACGATGATTACTTGGTGAAGGTTTTTCAAATGAGGATGCAAGTAGAGTGGGTTTAGCCATGGAGGAAACTTCGTAGTTAAGTGCACTTGAGCTAGAGTAGTACTGGGATGGGTGACCTCCCGAGAAGTCCCAGTGCTTCACCTCTGTGAGCATCACCTAGATCCAATGAGTGCTAAGTATTCCATTCATTCTCATGAGAGATGGGTTTGTGTGAACCACTACTCATGAATCATGGGTCAATGAGTTTGACTAAAAAAACTACATAGTTGAATCCTGATAGCAATATCATAATTTGACTTGCTGTGGAAAATATCTCCTACTTATCAATTGAAGAGCTTAAGGGGCTTTCTAATGAATGGTTCATAAGGCACAACACTTGGTGAAGGTTTTTCAAATGAGGATGCAAGTAGAGTGGGTTTAGCCATGGAGGAAACTCCATAGTTAAGCGTGCTTGAGCTGGAGTAGTACTGTGATAGGTGACCTCCCGAGAAGTCCCGGTGCTTCACCTCTGTGAGCATCACCTAGATCCAATGAGTGCTAAGTGTTACATTCATTCTCATGAGAGATGAGTTCGTGTGAACCACTACTCATGAATCATGGGTCAATGAGTTTGACTCAAAAAACTACACAGTTGAATCCTGATAGCAATATCACAATTTGACTTGCTGTGGAAAATATCTCCTACTTATCAAGTCATATATATTGTTTTTCAAAAAACATAGTAATAAAAAAAAATTAAATAAGAAGAAAGCTTGTTATGTCAAATTTTTGCACTTGTTTTAGTAGAAATTAATTGAAAAATAAAATAACTAATCAAATTTAAAAACAAACTGCATATTTTAAATCTACATAGACTCATGTGTAATGGTTTATTTTTGTCAAAATACTTTGTAGAAAATATATTCATATATATTGTCCAAAGTGTGTATTTTGTCTAAATACTGAGATGGCCTCCAAGGTGCAAGTCAAACTAGATCTAAGGATATGGTTTGGTTAACCAAGCCTTTTCAAAAACCAAAAATTAGATCTATTCTTGGGGTAGTAATTCAAATTTTATAAAATAGGATCACATTTATGGAACAAGGTCATGCTTTCTAGAACGAGGTCACATTTAGTTTTCAAATTTTATAATGTTTTTTGGAATGGGATCACATTTTTTAGAACAAGGTCACATTTTGTAGAATGAGGTCATGTTCCATTTTTGTAGAACGTGACCCTGTTCCATATTTTAGGCTCGGGACCTCAAACCTAAACATGATCCCATTCTATTTTTGCATGACCCTATTTTGTAGAGCCAATTTTGGGAAAAAAATGACTAAGTCTAAAAATTCCCCCATAAGTGGACACAACTTCTTTCTCTTACCCCTTTATGAGAATATACATTTATATTGCACTTATAAGGATCATATTTTTTATTGCAAAGGACATTATCATAGCAGGATAGGTTATCATCATAACATAGTAAAAGGCTTATAAAAAGGATACAAAACCACATAGCCCAAAGGTGTATGACGTCAAAACATAGTCTAACTTAGCATGAAGTATGTAATAAAGGAAACATAGACGGGGCTCATGATTATGTCTAGATGCACAACACAAGAAACCAATCACATATTAACAACACTATCACAATAAAAACAATTTGGCAATGTACTTTAATATTATAGGATTTTATTGTCAACATTGGTCAACAAAAGATCAAATATAACATTTATTCATGTGGCAAACCAATAGTACTTTCACCAAAGAAAGATGGCACGTGGTTCATTTGCATTGACTATCACACCCTTAATAAGATCATGGTAAAAGATAGGCATCCCCTATCAAGTATTGATAACATCTTTCATGAGATCTATAGTGCACAATACTTCACATTAACATCAAAATAGGCTATTACTAAGCATATGTTCATCCTAAAGATTTATGGAAACAAATTTCATACAAAGGAGATATTGTATATATGTATGTTCATGCATTTTTGCCTAATTGACACACCAACAACATTCATGCAGATAACTAATGACATTATGTGTCCCTTCACCAAATCCTATGTGATTGTCCACTTGGGTGATATTTATATATTTAGTAAGACATGGGAGGGGCACATGGAGAATACTCATGTGTTTTTCATACTTTGTGTCAATGCAAGTTGCATAGAAATTTAAGAAATGTATCTTTAGCTCCATAAAATACTAGTGTCTAGGGTATATTGCTAATTATGAAAGCATCCAAATTTATTTAAATAAAATTAATATAATATATGATTAACCAACTCTTAGTGAAATCACCAAATTGTGCAATGTTTTTGAACTCGCAAAGTTATACAACAAGTTTTTTCTTAAATGCATGTGTATTTCATGCTTTCTCAACTAGATTATGCATTCCAAAGGAAAAATTGATTGGACACCCACACAAAAAAACCCATTTGAGGATGGAAAAGTCATTCTTGTTTTGGTAATCCTTGATATTATGCACCTCTATTAGAAATAGACTAGTGTTTTTTATTATGTATTTAGCATAATACTTGCCCAACATGGGTATTCAATTGCCTACCATTTATATACATTCAAAGAAATGCTTTAGTTCTATGCTACCTACAAGAAATAATTGTATGGTATTGTTCATGTTTTTGATATATAAAGAAACAAAAACTAGGGTGCTATCCCTTTTATAACCAGCCCAGTAGGCTAACAGTAAGATTAAACCAGAGGCACTTTAACAACACATTTAACAACACTCTAACCATATACAAAATTATTCAAATAAAAAGGTACTAATTATACCATCTATGCTAACATATTTACTAACAATCTTAAAGCCACTAGCATAACTAAACTTAGTCTTATAAGTATCCCATATAGGGACCAACCTAACTAGTAGCATGAGCCTACTATTAGTCTTATACATTAACATAAAAACATAAAATATAAAACATAAGTCCACTATGGATAGTGTTAGCTATTTTTCTTGCTGAATCCTATTATGAGCCTTAAATACTTCAATTGAACTCTGTGATTCCTAAACTCCTGATTCCCAGCAAGAAAAGACTAATTGACAAGGAGAAACTCATTCTACACTTCGGGCTCCACAGACCCAGGTGGGTGTACCTAATACATGTTAAATTTGCATACACATTACTCTCTAACTAAACCCTTTATGCAGACATGAAAAATAGTGGATTATAGCAAGGATATGCACCCTTCTTCTCTTCGAACCCAGAGGCTCAGGTAGGCTAACCTATTAGATTCACTTCTACAAGGAATCACCAACAATGTCTATACTATTCAATATAGATTCTGAACGTTCATACTTTCAAACAAGAAATGTAAAATGATTTGAATTAATGGTTTGATGGTGAAACTGCAAGACAAGCAAAGACCAGTGCCATATCTAATGGGCAACAGATCATACAAATGTACATCAACAGAAATCACTTAATAGGAACACAAACATAATGCCTTACAATCTACATGCAACTCAGATAGAATGCCTTACAGACTATCTTTTCATTCCCAAATTAGTGTATCAAATCCTCATACAAATGCTTATCCCTCTGAAATTACTCATGAGACTGACTCCTTCCTTGAAGGAAACTCACAAGTGATTGCATAGTTACCTTGTAACCAATATATTCATAATGCCTTACAAACTAAACACACAAGAGCATCAACAAATTACAAAGAGACAACAATAATTTGGAACAGGAATTGCACTGTGTTTTATTAAGATCTTCATGCTTCCATACATCCAGAATAACAAAGAAACTCAGAAAAACATGACCCTAGAACCAAAAAGCTGCCTTGCAGCATTAATTTCACCATCCTCTACAAATGAGAAGAAAACTTCAGATATAGCAAATGTGAGTCAGTTAAAAAACTAACTGACAGTTGTCTATCGTAGGCATGAAAATATCTTCAAGCTCTTCCCACACTTTGACCTACAATTGATTCTCAAAACTGATCTAATATCTGCAATCATTTCCCACAAACTGATCTGATTCCAATTCTAATCCTTGGATTTTGAACATGAACTTCTCTCATCCACTTCATTGAAATTGAAAATCATCATCACCATGAGATTCCTCATTTCTTGTCATTTCTGGAAACATATAACACTTGCATGTTTGGCCAAAAAATGAATTCCTAGGCTACTTTTCCGTGAACAGGCCTGTCATTTAAATTTTTGAATATTTCTCATATAGTCTGAACTATGTCATTTTCTCAAATTCTTTTAAATCTGGCATTTTATATCATTTTTTGCATTTTACCTCAAAAGGCACCAGGGATCGCCACTTGTCACATGCTGATTGGGTGCTCGGACTTGACCATGGGTTGACCACCCCATTTGGAGATTGGGCGACCATATGTATTCTCTGAATCTCCAATCTCAATCCTTAATTGTAGTTAAGCTTAGTGACCTAGCGAATCCTCCATTCTCCAATTCTTGGAATTCTTCCTTGACCATGGTTAACATCTGGAGAATGGGCGACTAAGCCCATTCTCCAATTCTTTGAATGCATTTTCGTTGACTGCCAAGACTTGGAGAACTGGCGAACAAGGTAATCTCATGATCTCAGAATGCTATCTCACTAACTGTCAGGATTGAGTGACCTCGTGACTGGCTTATCTTTGAATCGCAGAACGGTTGGGGCTTAACCACCAAGATCTGGCAACCTGGCGACTAGTGGTTAACTAACCACTCGCTGGCTCTCGTGGTTATCTCCTAACCGTCGGCCTCATCTTGCAACTGCGCAAACACCTGCCATGTGTCGATCTCGTCCACCTCATCATGGTCATGCATCGTTAGCGCTCTACAAAATTAACTTACCACTGGGCCCGTCGACACAGAAACTGAGGCGCTAACACAGAGGGTTGCATGCATAGCCTCCAACACTTCAACTTATTTCATTGTGTGGGGGTTTGAATATAAACATCTCTTAGATCATTTTCATGATCAATCTGGGATATTAGTTTTTGACTATTTTAAAACCCTCTTTAGACTTCCCTCCAAAATACTGGCCCACCACGCATAGAGACCACCAACTAAGGGCCCGCCAAGAGCCTCTTCTCTTCTATTTACAATACAACATGAGTGTTGGCACATATAAACTCAAAAAAACACACCCACCCACCGAATGTGGGATAATGGCTATTTACGCTTTTCAAAAGCGTGAACTCCTCTTTCTTACGTGAGTTCTCAGAAAATGATGGCAATAGAAGATGGTGATGGAACAATGATACATCTTTCCCTCTTGCACGTAGACTTCCTGCATGGAGATAAGATCTACACATGCATTTTGATCTAGAATTATAATAGTAGGGCTACTGCCTTTCTCATCATTTGTCGATAGAAATTGGAGATGATAACCTACCATGGGTCTAGGTCCACCATGTGGTCATCAGAGGAATTAGCAGTCAATGAGGGAAAAGGAGATTTGTTTTGTCAGAAAGAAAAGGGAGCCTCCCTACCTTACGCAAGCTTTTAATAAGCTAGGCGCCATCTTTTGGAATAAAAAAAGAAAAGCCTCCATTATATCCCACATGGGCCTCTGGTTCCCATCATAATATGCCCTGCAATAAATGTGTGTGAGCTGCCTCCCACCATTTGGTTTGCGTGAGGCCTTCATCTGATATTCTCACGCATTGGCATCCCCATACGCTGAATCTCCCTTTAATGTGCAAGTCTCCTTTCAATTTTCCAGCCTCCATTAGCACCGACAGTCCTTTCACTTGTTTGCATGAGCATCCTTATTTGAATACGCGGGCTTGGCTAGACACTATAGCCCCCTTTCATATGTTATCTCATCCCTCTCATGGTAGTTATTATTGCGTGGGCACCGAATGAAATTGGGCAGGCCTCCCATTTTCAATTGGTCATTATATTAGCCCCAAAAACTCACGCAACAATACTACCTACAACATTTTCATTCAGTATTTGGCACACTCCTAGGCTTGCTATGCACTGTTCGTATTGGGCCAACGTGAGCACCTTTCACACATTGCATGGGTTCTCCCCTCAACTGGCAGCCCCCAAATAGTGCATAGGCCTCCATTAGTGCTAACCGCTGGCTGTTGTTTATGTGAGACTAGGACTGCTACCCATAGCACAAACCTCCACCCTACATTGTGCAAAACAATCTAATATGTGTTGCATGCTCCTTACGCAGGCCTTTGGTGGATTTGTGCAAAACAATAACTAGCTCATCACTTAAGCAGAGCTGACCCACAGACAACTAGTCAAGGAGCTATCCCAGGAGGACACAAATTGGATGATGGTGGATTGGTTTCCATCATATGGCATCTGCAATCCTTTCCAATGCCGAGAACAATAACATCCCATTCATTTATTAAGACCGGGAATGATCATTATAAAATGATATAAACCCCCATAGTAGACTACATCCCTCGCATTTCCTTTTAGTTTATTGCACACCCTTTCAAAATGTACATGCACAACTTGCTTTGAATGCCCCCATAGCACAAGGCACTCACCAAACATGTATGCCCTTTGCACTTGGCATTGCGTGGAGTCCCTAATCATATGTGTCGGCTTTTACATTTGCACACAAGCCTCAACTCCATTGGTTTCATGGCACAAGATGTGTCTTTGCGAACTTGATTTCATTCTAATTGCATTAAGAGTTATTGCCTCTGAAGCCTTAGCTGCTTCCACCTCTTGCTCATGTTCACTAGTCTCACAAGTGACTTGGGCTCCCTTTTTTAATAAAACATTAGGAGAAACAGCATATGATGGGTACACAACTCTAGATGCATTTTTCACCTTCCTATTCAAAATAATTAATTTTGAAGGCCTCTTCATTCTTTTTGTTCAATTAACGCGCTAGATGCTTGATCATATTTGAAACTGGAGTTAGCACTCTCCTTACTCTCCCTTATTCTTTGCCAAGATTTGCAACCAGTGTCCAAAAATGTGTACACAAATGCACACAATGAATATCAATTGGCCTAAAAAACTAACACAAGGCCATCATAGGAACACGCCATTGGGAGGACTCGTTCATTTCTACCATGTCATTACATTCGCCAGAGGAGATTGTCTAGAAAGTCTCAAGCTAAAAGAAAATAATTATCAAATATGGCCACTTGGAAACACCTCCTGTCTGCACTGCACAAGATCACATAAGATAGCCCTGGAACTGGCTTTTAAAACTGACCAGACAAAACTTTCGAGACTTGGTATCCTGGGCACTAAAACACCTCCATACAAGGATTATGAATCCAGAAACTGTTCGCCAAAATGATCAAACGGCCAGTTGCAATTAATCACCAAAGTCAGCTCGTTAGTAAACATCAGGATATAAAATAGTGAAAATCATAGAAACTGGGTTCGGATTCGGCTTTAAAAGCTAGGCTAAACATGACATCAGGATCCGAAAATAGGAGCATTGATTCTTTGTCATACAGAGAGTATAATTCCACAATTAGGGCTCATAACGAATAACAGGGTGCATTTGGAAATCAGGCAAAGATAGGCTCTAAGAATTGCAAACTAGGAAACATATTAAAACAATGATTTGTGCGTACAGAATGACCCTGGGAAAGTATGCTAAAAGATTCGTCAAGACTTCTAACTTGGCATACTTGTAGTATTTTCAGCGTATAACACAATGGTACAACCCGTTTAGGCTCATCATTCACAAATCAAAAGTTACAACATCATGAATAGGGTTACAGATCAATCTGCACGTTTCACAACTTGTAAAACAATAGAAGTTGTGTTTGGAATCACATTTGCAAACTGAGCCAACGGATTCATCATGACCTCAAAATTGAAACATTGGAAGTATTTGAACCCTAGAGTATGATGCAAAAGGAAATTTCTCAATAGGGTCAACTAGGTCAAAGATATGACTAATCAAATAGGCCCTTCCAGAGTTTTGGACAATTACACTAGTGCATGACAACAACAAACTACCAACTTTGAGGGGTTCAAAACCTAATCAAACGGATTTGAAATGACTTGAAAATTGGAACATAGGTTCTTTGATATGCATACTAAACATCCTCAAAGTGGTGGATCATGAAACATTTCTGGACACAAGATATTCAAAGGAAAACTGGGCTACTGTACTCTGTTTGACACTTAGGCAGAATTGTGCAACTTGACACCTACTCAAAATAGGACTTCACCAGATGATTCGGGATGACAAAATAACATCATAGAATGCATGAACATACTGAATGGAGTGTGTTAAACACCTGGAATACCTCATAGGATTCAAAATGACAGCCAGACACATGCATGAAAAGCATTTAGGAGCTAAGATTTTTACAATTTTCACATGGTACTCAAAACCCATGTTGCATTTTCAGTCCCAACAGTGGCTCTATCTATGGATGCATTTCCCTTGTGGGCATGGCAAGGATTTAGATCTTTGGAAGAAGCAGACCACCCCACAAAATCTCTCTCAAACAACTTTATTGAAAGCAAGAAAACTACTTCTACTATGTAGAAACGATGGCCTCGGGTCACCGAAAATTTTTCAAAACTTCTTACCTCTGTCATATACCTTATTTTCATTTATTTCTTCTTGAGGTAAGATGGACATTTTATTCCCATTTGTTTCACCAAGCATATCAATACTCTCAATCAGCTCATTAGGTAAAACAAAATAACTATCTTCATTTTCATAGTGCATGTAAAAACTTGAAACACTTTCTTCATCTTGCTCACTATGAAAGTAAGACTCAACATGCTCATGAATACCACCATCAAACTGAAACTGATCTTCATCTACTAATTCATGCATGCTATCAAGTGAAAACACAAAAGTCTCATACTCTATTTGATAAAAAGCATCATTCATACCTTGACTTTGCATATCCTCAAGTGTAGCCGGTTGGAGTTCAAATAAATAATCAGATTTATACTCACACATTTCATCATCATCAAATTCTGAAACCACTCCAAAACCTTCCAATGCATCTCCATAATCAAAATGCTGATTAGTATTCATATCATCTAAATCATTATTAATTTTACTATAAAGTGTAGACTGATCTTCAAATACAACTCTATCAAGCACTTCATCATCAAACTCACAAAATGCAACATCATCATTTAAAACTCTACCACACATGGAAGAAGGACATTCTGATTTCTCACAGCAGTATGACAGTATGTCATCATTTACATCCAGTTCAACTAAATCTGAAACCTCCATGTGTTCTTCAAACAACGGATTGATAACTCCATGTAATACTCCTCTTTGAACACTATGACAAAAAATGGGTTGATCATCATCAAAATCCTCATCATATAAAGCATTAGTAAACACTTTAAATTCACTACCCATTTCATTTTCATGGAGACTCTCAGCATATGAAGAAAAATCAAAACTATATGAAGATTCACTGTCAACATCACCTACCAAGCATATAGTGTCCATAATTACATCCTCTTCATTATCTTGTTTAGGATAACCATTACGGCAAGACCATGATTCACCCCTAAACTCTTTGCTATATGTTGCAACTTCATTATCCAATGTAGAACCATTAGATAACCTTTCATTCAAATCTTCATGTTCAACCTCATTAATATCACATTGAATCATCATTTCCTTATCTTCATACTTTGAGGACAAATCACCCTCAAAATCTTCATATTCAAGCTGATTTGTATAATGCAAAAATTGAGATGCATTCTCATTTTTAGATTCAGAAAAAGAATTCATACCTTCACTTTCAAAGGAGTGTTCACTTCCATCACTACTTTCTTCTTCCCATGTTGCATCCGACTCATACGAAGACATCCCAACATCACTGCCTTCATCATTCTCACTTGAATAACCGCTTTCAGCACTATGTTCCTCTGACTGTGACTGATATGCATGTGAATTACATTCTTCATCTTGTATTACCAGCTTTTCTTGAACCGTCAGATAAGCAACTTGAAATTCATCATTAGAGACATAACTTTCAGCCTCTTCATTTGCACAAGATTGAGATATAGACGCAACAACTTCATGTCTAGAAACATTAGCAGTATCATGTTTGTAATCAACATTACAAGAACTCACTATTATAGCTAAATCACAATTCAAAATATCAGCACATTGCTTAATTCTATCAAAGTCTGGAATATATCTTACTGTTGTAGCATTGTGATCACATGTTTCATCAATAGCAAGAGACTCAACAATATTTATACACATATTCTGATCTGAAATTTCAACTTGATTATAAAATACAACAAAAGTGTTGATATGCTGATTTGAAACTGAAGTATCAATGCTACATTCTTCTTTTCTTTCACATTCATTATACCGGCAAACATTCATGGCAAAATGACCTCTAGTCAATCCATACTTCAAATTGTTTTCAATATCCATTGCAGTTATAAATGCCTGATATAATGATTATCAAATGCATCGAAGTAGACACTTACACACACTTGATCATTAGGTCTATAACTTTCAAGGATCTCATTCAAAACTTTCGCAAATCTAATATTGAATTGAGGAACAAGTTCGTCTCTCTCAATACGAATCTTCAAAAACTTATTATAAGAATCAGATATGCTTACCCTTTCCCCAAATTGCTCCATGAAGGCTGAATGTAACTCACTCCAAGATGAAATAGAACATGCAAGTAGAAAAGAAAACTAGTCTCTAGCATCACCTTCT
Organism: Chamaecyparis obtusa; assembly: GCA_027943335.1. NCBI lineage: Eukaryota > Viridiplantae > Streptophyta > Pinopsida > Cupressales > Cupressaceae > Chamaecyparis > Chamaecyparis obtusa. Next base: position 711,136 of record BSBK01002337.1, read on the forward strand.
AAAGTTTGAACAAACAATTTCATATGCACATCCTCATGAGCAATTTCAAAGTCACACATCAAGTCACTAAATAACTGAACATGATGACTGGCTGAAACAAGATGGTTCCCATTAAACTTAGGCAAATGTTCTCTAATTCCATCAGGGATTTCATTAGGAAAACTAGGTATGCCATCATAACAAAATGACACATATCCTTTGACAAAAGAAATCCTATGAACATCCATTACTGGCTGCAACTTTTGCACACACACTTGAAATTCTTCAAAACCAGTGACAGGAAATCTATACTTGAAGTTAATCTTCTTTTGTCATTGAACCTTTCTAACATACTTCACACTTGTGACTTAACTCACGGTTCAAACTAGAAGTATATAATTTCACTTTCATATGTCCTTTCTTTAATAACAAAACTATTTGACAAGGACCATGTGAACACATAAAATACTGAATGGAGAATACTTGGAAGCCTTTGCTGATTGTTGTTGTTCTCTTCACATTTGATTGAAATCTGAAACAAGGCTTCACACCTCAGGTTCTTTCTTAACACAGAGTCGCCACCTCTTTTCAGAGGACACAAATTTTCACTGATCATTTATTGAAACACCACTAGATTTTGGGCACTCCTCACAACAAAGTCACATATATTTTAAAATTTTTACAACAACAAATTCCAGGTAATATACTTTCAAATTTGAAAACAATTTTCAGATTATAACATTCATGAGACTCTCCCCAAACTGAATATAGCAAGACTCTGGGATACTCTTGATGGTAACCTTATTTTCAATCCCCAGCAGAGTCGCTAATTTGTTAGCTATTTTTCTTGTTGAATCCTATTACAAGCCTTAAATGCTTCAATTGAACTCTGTGATTCCTAAACTCCTAATTCCAAGCAAGAAAAGACTAATTGACAAGGAGAAACTCCTTCTACACTTCGGGCTCCACAGACCCAGGTGGGTGTACCTAATACATGTTAAATCTGCATACACATTACTCTCTCACTAAACCCTTTATGCAAACATGAAAAATAGTGGATTATGACAAGGATATTCACCCTTCTTCTCTTCGAACCTGAAGGCTCAGGAAAGCTAACTTATTAGATTCACTTCTACAAGGAATCACCAACAATGTCTGTACTATTCAATACAGATTTTGAACATTCATACTTTCAAACAAGAAATGTTAAATGATTTGAATTAATGGTTTGATGGTGAAACTGCAGGACAAGCAAAGACCAATGCCATATCTAATGGGCAACAGAGTCATACAAATGTACATCAACAGAAATCACTTAATAGGAACACAAACATAATGCCTTACAATCTACATGCAACTCAGACAGAATGCCTTACAGACTATCTTTTCATTCCCAAATTAGTGTATCAAATCCTCATACAAATGCTTATCCCTCTGAAATTACTCATGAGACTGACTCCTTCCTTGAAGGAAACTCACAGGTGATTGCATAGTTAACTTGTAACCAGTATATTCAGAATGCCTTACAAACTAAGAGCATCAACAAATTACAAAGAGACAACAATAATTTGGAACAGGAACTGCACTATGTTTTATTAAGATCTTCATGCTTCCATACATCCAGAATAACAAAGAAACTTAGAAAAACATGACCCTAGAACCAGAAAGCTACCTTGCAGCATTAATTTCACCATCCTCTACAAATGAGAAGAAAACTTCAGATATAGAAAATGTGAGTTAGTTGAAAAACTAACTGACAGATGTCCATCTTAGGCATGAAAATATCTTCAAGCTCTTCCCACACTTTGACTTGCAACTGATTCTCAAAACTGATATGATATCTGCAATCATTTCCCACAAACTGATCTGATTCCAATTCTAATCCTCAGATTTTGAACCTAAACTACTCTCATCCACTTCATTGAAACTGAAAATCATCATCACCATGTGATTCCTTGTTTCTTGCTGTTTCCAGAAACATATAACACTTGCATGTTTGGCCAAAAATGAATTCCCAGGCTACTTTTCCATGAATAGGCCTGTCATTTAAATTTTTGAATATTTCTCATATAGTCTGAACTATGTCATTTTCTCAAATTCTTTTAAATTTGGCATTTTATATCATTTTCTGCATTTTACCTTAGAAGGCACTAGGGATCACCACTTGTCACATGCTGATTGGGTGCTCAGACTTGACCATGGGTTGATTGTAAGGAAACTCAGGTGCGGAAACAACTTCCTACACTAACCTCTAAAGGAAAGTATTGTGCAAATTCTTTTAAATCCTTACAATTTCAAATTCGTTAACTACTTTAACAAAGATATTGCAGCCACATACCATGCATACAGAAAATAGAGAATGACACAATGATTTACAGTGGGGAAACCTTTCGGTAAAAACCCCAGCACTCCAAAACTTGCACAGTGTATTAATCAAAACTATTACAGTTTACAATACACTTGCAATGCAAGTTCTTTCAGAAGATTTTCCAACTCTTGAAGACAGATCGCGGCAGCTTAAAAAATGTTCCAACAATACACTTACTTCTCCTATCTTCGCAACCCTAAAAAATGCTTATATCATGTGCTTCCCTTTTTAGGGCAACTTACAAAGATAGCCGTATTAGGGTTTTACCATTCTCCGAGAAAATAGGAACCCGACCCCACAATTGGGGAAGAGTGTACAGTACTCAACTTTATCAGTTGCCACATGTCTTCACCTGTCATTGAATCTTCCAGACATAGCTCTTACGTATCATAGGAAACCATCATAACCGTTTCAGACATGATCTCCTTACACACAATTCAAGATGCCGACACATCAAGTGGAGTGACACATTAACATGCCAACCAAACATGTACACTCACACTTAATTACATTATTTGCAAGAAATACATTTTACAAAACAAATAATAAGAATAGGAATTATCCAAGGTTGAGACACCTTATTCCTAACATTGACCACCCCATTTGGAGATTGGGTGACCATATGTATTCTTTGAATCTCCAATCTCAATCCTTAACTGTAGTTAAGCTTAGTGACCTGGCGAATCCTCCATTCGCCAATTCTCAGAATTCTTCCTTGACCATGGTTAACATTTGGAGAATGGGCGACTAAGCCCATTCTCCAATTCTCTGAATGCATTTTCGTTGACTGCCAAGACTTGGAGAACTGGCGAACAAGGTAATCTCATGATCTCGAAATGCTATTTCACTAACTGTTAGGATTGAGCGACCTCGCGACTGGCTTATCTCTAAATCACGGAATGGTTGGGGCTTAACTGCCAGGATCTGGCGATTGGCGGTTAACTAACCACCCACTGGATCTCGCGGTTATCTCCTAACCACCGGCCTCATCCCGTGATTGCACGAACGCCCGCCATGTGTCAATATCATCCACCTCATCATGGTCACTCGTCGTCAGCACTTTGCAAAATTAACTTACCATTGGGCCCGCTGACACAAAAACTGAGGTGCTAACATAGAGGGTCACGTGCATAGCCTCCAACACTTCAACTTATTTCATGTGTGGGGGTTTGAATATAAACATCTCTTAGATCATTTTCGTGATCAATGTGGGATATTAGTTTTTGACTATTTTAAAAGCCTCTTTGCACTTCCCCTTAAAATACTGGGCCCACCGTGCATAGAGACCACCAACTAAGGGCACGCCAAGAGCCTCTACTCTTCTATTCACAATACAACATGAGTGCTGGCACATATAAACTCAAAAAAACACACCCACCCACCGAATGTGGGATAATGGTTGTTTACGCTTTTCAAAAGCGTGAACTCCTCTTTCTTGCGTGAGTTCTCAGAAAATGATGACAATAGAAGATGGTGATGGAACACTAATACATCTTTCCCTCTTGCACGTAGACTTCCTGCATGGAGATAAGATCTACACATGCATTTCGATCCAGAATTATAATAGTAGGACCGCTGCCTTTCTCATCATTTGTCGATAGAAACTGGAGATGATAACCTACCACGGGTCCAGGTCCACCATGTGGTCATCAGAGGAATTAGCAGTCAATGAGGGAAAAGGAGATTTTTTTCCTCAAAACTTAGAAAAGGGAGCCTCCCTGCCTTACGCAGGCTTTTAATAAGCTAGGCGCCATCTTTTGGAATAGAAAAAGAAAAGCCTCCATTATATCCCACGTGGGCCTCTAGTTCCCATCACAATCTACCCTGCAATAAATGTGTGTGAGCCGCCTCCCACCATTTGGTTTGCGTGAGGCCTTCATCTGATATTCTCATGCACTGGCATCCCCATATGCTGAATCTCCCTTTAATGCGCAAGTCTCCTTTCAATTTACCAGCCTCCATTAGCATTGTTAGTCCTTTCACTTGTTTGTGAGAGAATCCTTGTTTGAATATGCGGGCTTGGCTAGACACTGCATCCCCCTTTCATATGCTATCTCATCCCTGTCATGGTAGTTATTATTGCGTGGGCACCTAATGAAATTGGGTAGGCCTCCCATTTTCAATTGGTCATTATATTAGCCCCAAAAACTCACGTAGCAATACTGCCTGCAACATTTTAATTCAGCATTCGGCACGCTCCCAGGCTTGCTATGCACTGTTCGTATTTGGCCAATGTGAGCACCTTTCACACATTGCATGGGTTCTCCCCTCAACTGGAAGCCCCCAAATAGTGCGTAGGCCTCCATTAGTGCTAACCGTTGGCTGCTATTTATGTGAGACTGGGACTGCTGCCCATAGCACAAACCTCCACCCTACATTGTGCAAAACTATCTAATATGTGCTGCATACTCCTTACATAGGCCTTTGGTGGATTTGTGCAAAACAATAACTAGCTCATCACTTAAGCAGAGCTGGCCCACATACAACTAGTCAAGGAGCTATCCCAGGAGGACAAAAATTGGATGATGGTGGAGCGGTTTCCATCATATGGCATCTGCAATCCTTTCCAATGCCGAGAACAATAACATTCCATTCATTTATTAAGACCAGGAATGATCATTATAAAATGATATAAACCCCCATAGCAGACTACATCCCTCGCATTTCCTTTTAGTTTATTGCTTACCCTTTCAAAATGTACATGCACAACTTGCTTTGAATGCCCCATAGCACAAGGCACTCACCAAACATGTCTGCCCTTTGCACTTGGCATTGCGTGGAGTCCCTAATCATATGTGTCGGCTTTTACATTTGCACACAAGCCTCAACTCCATTGGTTTCATGGCACAAGATGTGTCTTTGTGAACTTGATTTCATTCAAAGCTTTGATTGCATTAAGAGTTATTGCCTCTAAAGCCTTGGCTACTTCCACCTCTTGCTCATGTTCACTAGTCTCACAAGTGACTTGGGTTCCCTTTTTTAATAAAACATTAGGAGAAACAACACATGGTGGGTAGACAACTCCAGATGCATTTTTCACCTTCCTATTCAAAATAATTAATTTTGAAGGCGTCTTCATTCTTTTTGCTTAATTAACGCGCTAGATGCTTGATCATATTTGAAACCGGAGTTAGCACTCTCCTTGGCCGCAAACTCTCCCTTATTAATTGCCAAGATTTGCAACCAATGTCCAAAAATGTGTACACAAATGCACACAATGAATATCAACTGGCCTCCAGAAACTGGCCTAAAAAACTAACACAAAGCCATCATAGGAACACGACACTGGGAGGACTCGTTCATTTCTACCATGTCATTACATTCACCAGAGGAGATTGTCCAGAAAGACTCAAGCTAAAAGAAAATAATGATCAAATATGGCCACTTGGAAACACCTCCTGTCCACGCTGCCCAAGATCACATAAGATAGCCCTGGAACTGGCTTTTAAAACTGACTAGACAAAACTTTTGAGACCCAACATCTTGGGCATTGAAACACCTCCATACAAGGATTATGAATCCAGAAAATGTTCGCCAAAATGATCAAACGACCAGTTGCAATTAATCACCAAAATCAGCTCGTTAGTAAAAATCAGGATATGAAATAGTGAAAATCATAGAAACTGGGTTCGGATTCGGCTTTAAAAACTAGGCTAAACATGACATCAGGATCCGAAAATAGGAGCATTGATTCTTTGTCATACAGAGAGTATAATTCCATAATTAGGGCTCATGATGAATAACAGGGTGCATTTGGCAATCAGGCAAAGATAGGCTCTCAGAATTGCAAGCTGGGAAACATATTAAAACAATGATTTGTGCGTATAGAATGACCCTGGGAAAGTATGCTAAAAGATTCGTCAAGACTTCTAACATGGCATACTTGTAGTATTTTTAGTGTATAACATATTGGTACAACCCATTCAAGCTCATCCATCACAAATCAAAAGTTACAACATCATGAACAGGGGTACAGATCAATCTGCACGTTTCACAACTTGTAAAACAACAGAAGTTGTGTTTGGAATCACATTTGCAAACTGAGCCAACGGATTCATCATGACCTCAAAATTGAAACATTGGAAGTATTTGACCCTTGGAGTATGATACAAAAGGAAATTTCTCAATAGGGTCAACTGGGTCAAAGATATGACTGATCAAACAGGCCCTTCCCTGGACAATTACACAAGTGCATGACAACATCAAACTACCAACTTTGAGGGGTTCGAAACCTAATCAAACAGATTCAAAATGACTTGAAAATTGGAACATAGGTTCTTTGATATGCATACTAAACATCCTCAAAGTGGTGGGTCATGAAACATTTTTGGACGCAAGATATTCAAATGCAAATTGGGCTACTGTACTCTGTTTGACACTTAGGCAGAATTGTGCAACTTGACACTTGCTCAAAATAGGACTTCACCGGATGATTCGGGATGACAAAATAACATCGTAGAATGCATGCACATACTGAATGGAGTGTGTTAAACACCTAGAACACCTCATAGGCTTCAAAATGACAGCCAGACACATGCATGAAAAGCATTTAGGAGCTAAGATTTTTACAATTTTCATATGGTACTCAAAACCCATGTTGCATTTTTTGTCCCAACAGATAGCATCAACAGAGGACCGAAAAACATCGAAGGCACCACCATACAACTCATTTGATTTTGCACCTAGATTGGAACATCTCATTCACCTAATCTTTAGTTAGGAACTTAAAAATTTCCTTATAATTCATGTCCTTGTTAGAACTAGGACCCAACATATTCTTCTATAATAGGAAAAGTGTTATGGATGATCTATGCATCACCCTTAAATTGAAACTAGAGATGCTACCAATATTCTTGTCCAACTCCTCTACTTTACCCTTCAACTTGCCTAACTCCCTAGTCACTGAATTAAAACTGACATAGGTCCTAGGTTGAGTATTTTTATAGGTCCCTACCACATCTTCCTCCTCCTTTGGCATCACGTCCTTAGTGAGTTCAATAGGCCTCGAACCGAGGCTTTCAAAAATATGGGTGGATGAATTGGTCATCTTAGAACTACCCTCCATCTCCATTTCACCACCCTTCTCCATCTCCTCATCTCAACTCTTTTCCTCATTCTCTTCACTTCCCTAGTCCCCTATATCATCAGAGTTAGATTCCACCACCTCTTTCATTTTTCCCTTACCAACATAATGGGTGGTAATACTATAGGAGTGCCTAGGGGTACTCGCCTCCTCTATGGATTCATCTTTGAACCCCACCTCCTAGATTGTAGATTTAGCTTTTTTAGCCCCAACTTTACCTTTTTTTATTAGATGGGACCTTCCTTTTCCTTTCAATAGGATCCTTATTGATAGTCCTATGAGTAGGGGTTTTAGGATTGGCTTGACAAGAAGCAATTTTTAGGCTTTTTTTTTTTTGCTAGGGCCTAGGGTGCTAATAATGCTTGCAGAAGGGGAGGTTTTGGACTGAGGAGCTTCATGAACCAAAATATTCTTAAGAGGGAAGAGGGCCAAGTGAAAATGATATATATAGAAGATAAGCCCTTGACGGGGAGGGATGATTTTTTTACCCAGGTTTTTGGAATTATCAACCACTTCTTTAACAAAATTTTCCAATGAATTTAGAAGGAAGAAAAGAAAGGATATAATACTTCAGGTGCATACATGATTCAAGATAGGAATATGATACAAATAATACACCTTGAATATACCTTCAAGCATGAAATATTCCATGATCATTAAGAATACTTGATCGCATGGATCTAAAATATTTTCTCTTTTGTACCCTCTATGAAGTTTCACCGGGTTCTAATCCTCACAGAAGAATTGGTTAAGACTCTTCGTATCGAAAACCCTACCAAATTTTTACCATTTTCTACCTGTCAATGGGAGTCTTGTAGCATTGGCTATAACATCCTCAATTACTTCAAAAGAGATGCTACCCACATAAACCCTTCTTCTGGACCAAGAAGAGGCAAATTGAATCAACATATTTTCATCATAACCATTCCCATGCTTAATGAATTGGGCCACTCCAACCTCCTTATAGATACACCAAACCGTGGCATCAATTTTTATTTCATCATGCTTATTTGGCTAAATTCTCATGTTGTCTCCTCCCATATGTAGATAACAAACCAATCTCAACAATGTCATCTCTTGAAAGATTATGAAAGCTCTCAGTAAAATGGGAAAGGAAATAATGCCATAAGAATCTCATCTAAATGTAGAAATAATTACTTTGTACTCCCTAAAAAGTCACATAACTCATTGAGAGACTTCACTCATGTGACCACGCTATACATAAATGAATAACAAGAACTCGATAGATTACAAAATATTTCCCATAAAATTTTTTGAAAAACACAACCCTTGTAATCATGTAAAGGTGACACCAAAGATCATTCTCCATGTACTTGGCCTTGATCCCATGGCCATGATACCAATTGTACAACACATCACCAAACTAGCCAACCACATAAGTCACCATTTTGATTATAATCAAGGTGAGTGCCAAAGTATTTGAAATACTATCCTCCATAAACCTTTTAAAATTATACCCCATTCTAACACCTTTTTCTATTATAAAAGTTATACTAATCCAATAGGGTCTTGGACATAAAGTAACATCCATAGAAAGAATCAATATTTTCTTTCTCCCTCAAAGAGAATCTTCACATTAGTAGGAAGAACCCCATGGTCTCTCCAACATCCTAGACCAATAATCCCTAGACCATGAGCAGCCAACATATCAGCCACAATATTTCCTTCTCTATAGGTATGATGAATAGAAAAATAATCAAGGACAAGTAGTAGCCTTTTGATATCATCCATTAAACCATTAGAGGACCAATTAATTTTAGCTAGGCCTTGAGAAACACCGATAACTAATTTTGAGCCCCCCTCAAGAATAAGAACCTTGACACCAATAGACAAAGAAATTTTAAGGCCCCATAACATAGCCATACATTCAGTCTAATTATTAGTAAACCCCTCCAGATGACCAGAGTAGGTGGTCATTAGGTCCCTCAAGGAGGTATGAATCACACCCCTCACTACTAAACTATTTCTAGAAGCACCATCAAAGTTTAACTTACACCAACCCTCATCTAAAGGTTTCCACCCAATGTTCCTTCTAATGAGTCTTTTAGAAGTATCAACTTTAGCATGAGCATTGGGTACGTCCCATTTTCTATCCATTTTATGGTCAAATGAAGTAGGTTGAAATTTAGGGCTCTTACACTTGGTAAGTGACAAAGTACTAGATACCATATAGAAGAAGGACCTGAACACTACTTCCACAAGATTCTCAACCTCTCTAAAAACCCTATTATTTCTTTCTTTCCAAAGACTACAAAAAACATGAGGGGGAACTAGTGTCCATAATTTGTTAACAAATGGGTTCACTATTGGCCCCTTCCAATCTTTAATAAACTGATCCAAAACAAAATTAAAAAACCCAATTGAGGTCAAGATTATCCAAGACCAACTGCTAAAATCATTGACAAAGTGGAAAAGTAGTAAAAAATGGGGAATATACTCCTCCTCTTACTTACACATAATGCATTTGTTAGGGTTGTTGGAAGCTCCTTTTAACGAGATTGTCCTAGGTTAAAATATTATTGTGCAAAGTTAATTTCAACCAAAAGAAATTAACTTTGGGGATCAATAAGGGATTCCAAACCTTCCCCCAACAATTAGAAGAGGGCTCCTCCTTAAGCAATAGATGGTAAGAAAACTTCATAATGAAATTTCTTAGGTCTTTCTTCCTAATAATTTTTTCTTCCCTAGGGAAGAGAGGAATTCTAACCCCGTCGATAATTAAGCTCTCTAGTTTTATGAAGAAAGTATAGGTGTTCCTTGCAACATTGGGTGATGTCTTTCCACCTCCATATCCAAAGAAATGTAATCTATAATTATGTTGCCTATAAGTCTTTTAGCTGCATCCATCAACCCCCTTAAGCTCAAATTAGAGTCCAATTTTTCCTCACCCACCTAGACATCTTCCCAAAACTTGATACTTCTACCCTTCCTGATCTGCCACTTCAGACCAACTTGTATAATATTCTTGCACTTCAAAATATTATTTCAAATTATAGAGCCAATAGGGGTACCAAGAGTACTGATAACTTTATGGAACCTTTCAGAGTTAAGATATTTTGCCTTCATAAAGCTACTCTATTCCGTCTTCTCTAGGGTCATCTTCCAACCCAACTCAGCAATCAAAACTTTATTAAGGACAAAAATTATTCATGCTATAAATCAAAGGTGCCATTACATTATATACTTGTAAGAAGATAGCCATTCATTCCAATAATAAACTACTTTAGTTTCTCGCCACACTAAGAAAGTTGGAATATGCATGTCATATTTGCAATATTTTTATTTGGTGATGAAACACAAGAAGAAGAAATAAGTTCAAGTAGTATACTTTAGTTATTAAATAGTTCATGCATTCAACATAGTGTTGGACTCACATGGTGACAGTTCATTTGATCAACATAATCTCCATTCAACAAACCCATACTTAGTGTTAATGTATACCATGTTTGGATATTTATCAGCTGATAGGCTTATCGTGCGAGGTCACTGGCGTGCGTACGCGAGAAAACTTGTCTCACGCCCTGCAAACCAGTTTCTTTCCCTAAAACTAGGAAACTTCCAGTTTTTCTGCTACGGAAGTGGGAAATAGGTAAGCTGCAAACCATGTTCAAGAGTATTTCACATTGCGTCTTCCACCTGCATTCTCATTATGTTATTGTCAGAGGAATTTAAGGCGAGTCGTTGGGGCTGTTGGCAACGCAGGTTGGATTTGATGCAAGTTTCTGGCCCAGCTTTACTGGGTTGAACCATGAATGAATAAAGGTTCTTTATTGTGTTTATGTGTATAATTTGTATGCTCTGAATTTTGAGCTCTTTTCCCTTGTTTCTCTGTGTTCTCATCCCTATTAATTTCACCATGAGATGGAGGTTTTTTATTTGGGTATCCCTGCGAGCAGAGTCGAACCTGAGACCTAAGCCAATTTTACTACCCGTGCGAACTACCGACCAATTTGAAATTCAAATGACTAAGAATTCATGTTTACATTTTCCACGGATCGCAACCCTGGCATCACAGATCCGACGGCCAATTAAGAAAGAGTAAAGGCTTTTAGCCTAACAGTCAAGTAACATGAATTTGCAAATATTTGATTCCTCTTCTCCGAGTTCAAAATGTCTGGTCGTGGAAAGGGCGGCAAGGGTTTGGGAAAGGGAGGCGCCAAGAGGCACAGAAAAGTTCTCTGTGATAATATTCAAGGCATTACCAAGCCTGCAATCAGGCGTTTGGCCAGAAGAGGAGGTGTTAAGCGTATCAGTAGCCTGATCTATGAAGAAACCAGGGGTGTTCTGAAGATCTTCTTGGAGAATGTCCTCAGAGATGCTGTCATAAGAGGCATGGAAGGACTCTCTACGGCTTCGGCGGGTAGATCTGTTTTGAGAGCCTAAGGTATTGTTGTACAATGTCGTTTCTTTATTGGAGTTTTTGAACACCACTTCTGTTATGGGAATGTCTGCTTGACGTCTTCCATGATTAGGCTAGAGATTAGGGACTGTAATTGAAGACAAAATGAATGGACTGTTAGATGTTGGCACTATGGTTTATTTCGAAAATTGATTCTGTTTATGGTAGATGTTAAATCAATTTACTTTTTCTTTTTGACTTATTGAATTTAAGGATGGTTATACTTTACTGTAGTTTTTGGGTTGGAAATGCTGAGTGAGAGTGTACATATGATGTGCAAGTTATCTGGGGAAATTTCTTCATTTCTCTGGCTTTTGTAATTTTAAAGATGATTGAGAGAGATGTGCTTTGAATCCTAAAGGGATATTAGATAAACATAGTCCATTTGAACTGAGTCAGTGGCGATAGAAATGTGACAAGATTTTGAGCAAAAAGCTTCTGTTCTTTTCCTGGACGCTCTAAATTAAAATGAGTAAAGAGATTTGTTACTTTATTGAATCCTTGCACGCAAAAAATGAGTTAATTGGTTCAGCTGTGCTTTGTACATTTTTACGTCTGAATATGATGGCCATGAATAAGCAGATTCATGGACACCATTTCCATAAATTGTTACTGGTGTTTCGAATGAAAATTAAAAAAAGGCTAAACAAACAGCTATATGGAAACCTGCAGTTTTTTATCCAGAAATTAAAAAAATCATAAAGCCCCCAGCTTTTCAAATTTCAAAGCTTACCCTAATTTAATAATTAAAAAAAGACTATAAAAATCTATGCTTATAAAAGCTCATTAAAAATGTCAATGACATGTAAGAGTGCAGAATGTCTTCTATGTTAATTGTTGTTTATGATGTCTTTTAAGAATGCGTCTAATTATAGGCTATTTGATTGTTTATCATATCTGTATTCATTCGTTTATTTATCATCTCTGCAGCTCTGCTCTGGCTACTCTTTTTTACCTTAAACAACTCTGTTTAATAGGAAAATATAACTTTGTTTAATAGGAAAATATTTAGTTTTATCCTTGCAGAATTATCTTCATCGAATAGGTTTGAAATGTTGAGTTTGTGATCGCTGGTTTAATATGGCGAGGGCATTCAAGAAACTTTTGAATTACTTCAAATGTAATTTTTGCATTGGAATTCTTGTTTAAAGTATTTTTATTTTGATGTATCACAGCTAACTGTCCGGTGCAAGGAATTATAGTACAATTAGGTACATCCTATGAGTTGTTTGTTGCAGTCCAATAAAACTAAAACTATCTGTAGACTTTTTTCTTTCTACTATATGAAAGAACACATCTTGCTAAATCAATGAGAAATTTTTTTTTTTTAAATATATTGATTAAATGCATATTACATAAAGAATTAGTAGTTAAAAAATGTGAGAGAAAGCAATTATAGACACCATATTAACAGTAATTGCTGATTCAAGACATACAACATATATAGACCAGCATCAGTTCAGTCCAATAGAATTGCTGATTAGAATTACATACAATATTAACATAGACTGGCATCAGTTCCAAAGAAGAGCTTAGACACCAGATGAACACTAATCATGATATACAATATATAGTAAACATAGACACCAGTATCAATCCGTAGAAGAGCTCTCAAGTTCTGCCCATGGTGACTTTTATTTTCAAGCAGTTGTGTAATTTGAGCTTTAATGACTTGAATTTGAAAATCTAATTTCAAGTTCTTTTCTGCCTCAACCTGTAGTTGAGAAAATAAAGATGTAAGAGAGTTTCCCTTAGTGTCTCTATTACAATTATGACTTTTTTATCTGAAATTATGTTATTGTCTACAAGAGAAACATGACAAAAAAATAGTTGGTTTCATATTGGACAGCTGAGAATCTATAGGTCTTTATTTTTCAAATTTGTGTTTATCCTTTTTACACTCACTTTTTTTAAGCTCTAGTGACCATGAGGTCATGTCATAGTTCATATTTTCTTCAATCCAAATCCATTCATATCTAAGATATATTTTGGAGATGTTTCAATCCATTTTAATACATCAACAATAATAATATGTCAATTTTACAATTGAATTCAAATTAATGCGCATTACTGTTATATTTTGGAGACGTTTCAATCCATTTTAATACATCAACAATAATAATATGTCAATTTTACAATTGAATTCAAATTAATGCGCATTACTGTTAAGTTAGTATTGGAATTTCTTTTAATGCTAAATGTAAGGATATGTATAGTTTCTTAGATCTAAAAAAAAAGTACGCTTCTCACTTTATTTTTTAAATATCATTGTGTGCTGAGGAGCTTATCATCTCACACTAACACCCATGTGCATAAAAGTTTTGAATGGTGTTAAGAGAATTTAATTTTTTATGGTTGAGTGTTAAGAAAGGGGGCCTAACTTGTAGGTTGACATATAGAAATGGTAGCTTTATACTCTTCTAATAGGAAGTGGGAAGTTTTTCTAAGCATTAAGGAATTTGGTTTAGTATATAATTATGTCCTCTCTTATGGGTTATGTTTAAAATAGTTTTGTCTATATATCTCTTTCAAGTGATTACTCTGGTTTTGTCATGTATCTCTTTCAAGGAATTAGTCTATATAGCTTGTACATTGATAATAAAAAGGTTTTGTTTTCACATGTAGGAGATGTCAATATCTATAAGAATGTGAGCAAAAGTAGTGTCAAATGAAGGAAGTGAAATCATCAACCTTAAAGAAATGACAATAGGGTTGTCAATGACCTTGTTACAAACACTATCTAAAAAATTGGAGGGGAAAAGTAGCAGGTCTAATTCAAATTGAGTACACAATGAGTGACTTAATAAGAGGGTTAAAGGAAGCCGTCCAAAATTTGAATGGAAGAGTGGGCTACCAACATTCACAACTTACTCAACACTAAGTTTCTTTATAAGAAGCAAATGGAGAAATAGAAATCAATTAGCACAAGGGAAGAGCTAAATCTTAATTGATGTGAAGGGCCTCCAAGAATCTAACTACTAGTTGTGAAGATTTGAAAGAGTAGATGGAAGTTTGTACACTAGATCTATACCTTTGGTAGAAATTTTTATTTTCTACCACATCTTGGTTACAAACCACTACGAAAGGTTTGACAGAAAAGAGGGTTAAGTTTACTCCATGGTTTATGAACTACAAAAGAATACAGGGACGAAATCCTATTGTGGAAGATTCATCTAGGGTTTGGAAAAATTAAGGGCACAAATATGTGGTTAGACCAACGCATCTTCACAGACAAGTAGGTGACGGCTGGAAAGATCTCCAGGTATTGTATTTTTTGAAGTTTTTTCAAATTAATTTGAGTAAAATTTGGGCACATAAGTGCAAGTCGATTGCGGAATAAATTTATATGGCCGAATTGTAGTTGAATCTTTCAAATGTCACGAGTTTTTAATGTGTCGAGTATGTTTTCTAATAGAGGAATTTGGAGCAAAATTTACTTCTGAGGGTATTTATTTTCTCTATTTTTTACGATAAAGCCTTCTAGAAGGCTTTGTGAAGAGTTGAACGACAAATTTCTTTAAATATAAGGTATTTCCTTATAATTGTGTACAACATTGTTGTTGAATCCTTGGATCTTAAATCAAAATCGATTGTAGAGTCAAGTTGCCATGGATTTGTGAAATTGTTGACATTCAGGAAGTAGCTTTTGAATCAGAAGGTGTGAGATTTTTTAGGTTGATAAAGATATTTTGTTGTAGTATTTATTGTATTTAGCTTGATTTTTCTTTGATTTTATATGAGTGAATCTTTCGCACAGTATAAAGCAATGTTTGTGGCAACTTAGAAACTTTTTTCTTTTTATCAATATTGGTTTGCACAATGCCTCAGTATCAAAAAAACTTCAATTTTAGTTCTTGAAGTACTCAAAAGCCACCAAATGTTTTAGAAAGAGTACTGGTATTGGATAGGGGTTGCTGCCTTGTTTGAGTTTATATTGGTCTTCAATAATACACAGTGGTCTTTGCATACATAAATCGTGAGTTCCTTTGATGTTGATGCAAATATTTTTCTTATATTCATTCTTTTACGTTGAGAGTCTATGGGTTCTTGGATATTGACTCATTGCCATATTGATAAAGCTCATGGGGACCCTCGCCCTATCATGCCTAAAGAAAGCATTGTAAAGCAGCAAGATAAAGAATAGTTTTTGGACCATTTATCTTCAAATCCTCAAATAGACTCTGGGAACAACATGGGTAGGAGAAATAGTGCATTATTAGTTGTCAATATTTTCAATTTCACAAGTTGCCAGCTATAAACTAGTATATAAAGGACAAAAAATAAATAAGGAAAAAATATTATTCACCAAGAATTAGGAATTCTCCAATTGAGATCTTTTACGGGGAAGAGAAGAACTAAAAGACTCACGTCTTTCACATATCAAGAAGAGTATCATTGTAATAGAAAGATCATCATCATCTTTTATATTCCGCAATACATAATTATACTTTGCAATATAATTAGCATTATACTCTGATATGAGTCGTCAGTCTTTTAGTGAAAGTGCATAGATTTTCTTAATTATACTTTGCAGTATAATTAGAATAATGCTCTGCAATTCAAATAACTCTTCTTTATATCACCATGTAATCTAGAAGTATAATTAGCATTATACTCTGATATGTGTTATCAATCTTTTAGTGAAAGTACTTAGCTTTTCTTAATTATACTCTGCAGTACAATTAGCATTATACTTTGTAGTTCAAATGACTCTTCCTTATATTATCATGTAATCTATATTGTTCCTTATAAACTTTAGCAGCCCAACCCAGGTGGTTTGGTGTTAAATCTCATTTGTCATGGGAATACTTTTATTATAATTAATAAAATTAAGCGCCCAACAAATTGTTGGATTTATATCTCTTGTTGCCTAATGGTTTAATTGCATGCATATTTTGATCTTGTTTTTTATCTTGTTTTGATGCTCTTGTTTAAGGATGCCTTGCTCCCCTGCAATGATATGCCTATGAAATGAATGACAAGCCTTTGTTCTCCTTATATTTTGGATTACAGTTTTCTATGTCAAATTCATTGTACACCATAGACCTTATCCAAAATGCTAAAGAATCTGATTTTGTATGTGCTTGGAGAGACCTTAAGCATGAAGGATTCCAACATTTCCTCTTAGATTCATGTAAGTGCACATGAAGAGAATGCACTAGTAAATATCATTTGGGTTTTGTATATTTGATATGCAAAAAGGACATGCTATAGTGCTATGACTGGATGTACTATTTTTGTAGCAGAATTATAGGATATATTTTCTATAAGGTAAATTGCTGCTCACAACTGTTAGATCAATATAGATTTGAACAGTTCTTTTAGTTTCCTTTTGAGTGCTTCTTTCCACTTCCATTATATCTACAAGTCTTAATTACAACCTTCAGGTTTCCACTATGTACATACCTCATCACTATAGAATGCTGATTTGACCCTACTATACATCTCAATTTATAATGAGAAATGTTAAGAAGACTACAATTTTGGTCAGAGTTGATAGTTGTACTCAAGTCTTAGATACAAGATTTTTTTTACTTATAAATTTTAGCACCCCATCCTAGGAATACTTTTATTATAATCGGTAAAATTAAATGCCCAACAAATTATTGGATTTATAATTCTTGCTACCTAATGGTTTAACTACATGTATATTTTGATCTTGTTTTGATGCTTTTGTTTACGGATGCCTTTCTCCCCTTCTTTTTTGTGAATATAGTGCAAATAATGCTTATTTATAAAGTTTTGTCTAAGATTCTTATTCATAAAATTAAAAATAAATGTTACTTTTGTTTATAACACCATTTTTTCTTTAGCAATGAGACAATTTCCAAACTAGTTTGAATTTGACTTAATGCTTATTCCTACAATTGAGCTTAGGAAATTATTACAAAATTACCAAGCTATAAACTTGAATGTTGAACATATTTTGTAGTAGCTTTAGGCAAGGTTCCTGTAAGTAGAAGGCACCATCTCTTTTAACAGTGGTTGTGGGACAAATAGTGAAAAAATGAGGTATTGACCCCAGAAAAAAGGTATTGACCCCCCCAAAAAATCTGCAGCGGCTAAGCTCTAGCCAGAATGTACCAAAGACAAAAAAAAAAAGTTAATTTTTTTTTAGATTTGCAAAAATGCAATGATTTCATTGCAATTTTTTTTGTGGTTTTCAACTTCAAAATGTGTAGATAATTAAGAACAAATGCTAAAAATTTCACGAAAACATGTGGTGTTTTCTATTTTTTGAAATTTAGTCAATGGTACACTTTGTAGGTGGCTTAGCCACATCCCAAAAATTCTAACTGCCTTATACAATGATACATATTTGTAGATCTGATACTTTTATACACTTCTTTTTATTATGTAAAGCTTCATTTATACTTTCAAATCAAACGCCTATCAGCGTATCCCTTGCACCTCCTTTAGGTGCAAGTGCTAGTGTAAATTTAGGTTGGTGAATTCTAATTTTATAATATTTTTCTTCATACTTGGGCATGTCTATGTTTTACAAGGAAAACCTTTTCATAGACTCTCTAAGTGGAACACTATGCCAAAATTATTGGAAACTAGCAATATGTATACTATGTGCAAAATTATGCACCTATATAAAATTTAGACTAGTGCATTTGACTATGTATTTATCATATTACTCACTGATCATGAGCATTCAATTGCCTATCATTTATATACATTAAAAAATGGTTGGTAAATAATTGTATGGTATTTTTTCATGTTATGAATTAATGGTGCCATTATATTCTAGACTTGTAGGGAGATACTCATTCACTCTGATCATAAGTTAGAGAATGCATGCCATATTTGCAATAGTTCTATTTGGTGATCAAGCACAACAAGAAGAAAGATACAAAGGTAATAGAGTTTACCTTCTAATTAGTTTAGGCACTCACCATAGTGTTGGACTCACAAGGTGACAATTTGTTTGACTAACAAACTCTCTATTTAGTAGCTTCATACTCTGTGAAAATATAGACCATGGTTTCACATGGTAAATAGACTGGTAAATTCCAATTTTATAACAAGTTTTCTTTATAGTTGGGCATCTCTATGTTTTAGAAGGAAAACCTTGTCATGGACTCATCTAGGTGGAACATTATGCCAAAATAGTTGGAGACTAGCATTACAAAAACACTAACAATTATATGTAACAACATTTCTTTGCCCCTCGCATGTGTGCAATCATTCATTTCCATATCATTATGCATGCCTTATTACATTGAAAAGATCACAAATTGGAAGCTTTGGCTCTATAAACCTTTGGCAGTATCACAAAGACCTTGGAAATCTATTAGAATTGTTTAAATAAGCAAACTACATATGACAAAGTAATATAATGACTATATGTTTGCTAAAATAAATAGATTTTCAACAATGATCACCACGATTATTTGTAGGAAGAACATTATAACATAAAAAAAACCATTTACTTATTTTCAAATCATGTTAGAATGCATTTTGAGTTGCCTACATCTATTATGTCTAACCCTAACCCAAGTTTTTTTTGGCATATTTTAGTAAAACCTTAAGAAAAAGATCAAATACACAACTGAAATGATCCACATCCTTTCATCCACAAATAGATGATTAAGTCATCAACTACAAACTACTACATCCTTTATTTAACTATAACTATAGTCATTTGCATTCTCAAAATAATAACATACTCTACATAAAACATATCTACAATAGAAATACAATTTTTTCAAAAATACATAGCCCTTTCCAAACATGGCTTTGGTTCCAACTTATAGCACCATTGGACATATCCTACTGCACACTACGTCATCATAGTCCCACACACTAATGGTTGAAAGAAAAAGTCACTATGCTTCAATCCAGAGAAATTGTATATGTTAGGTAAAATGTAGTTTTCTCTGTGTCACCAACAAAAGAAAGCAAATGCAAGAGGACACGTTTAACACAGCAATAGAAAGAGGAATATTAAAGACAGGCCTTGCAAGGCCCACTGATGGCTGGTTACATTTCACTCTACTCTATTGTTAACGAGCCTATACTTGCCTTGTTAGGAAATGTTAGTTGATCAAATAGCTGTTAACGAACAATTTAGATTTCCAATTCTACCAGCAACAAATCCATGCTTATGTTTTATGTTTTTTAGTGTCAGTATTGGATAATGGGTAATTGGGTGCCCAAAATCATTTGGCCATTCAAAAAGACGTGGCATTCCATTCACAAAAGATTCTTTTCTGCTCATAAGGATAGTAAGTTTTCACAGTGCACTGTACTGCCTATACTGTTATGATAATCTCTTGTATAATTGGAATTCAGTTAGATTTACAGCTAAATGCTGGTCATTCTGATTGATTTTGTTCATGATGACAGGGTGTGGAATATATATGTTGTATGAGGATGTGAGATCCTGTGGATATGAAGATGTGCATGTGATGTGGTCTATTCTAGTAGACTCCTCTCATGCTAATCATCCTATTACTTAATTTCCCATTAATTCAGTCTTGTATTGAGATAAAAAAACATATCTGTTTTTTTCTCAGAGGAATCAGAATTGAGCCCAGTGATCTGGAGCTTAACTCTTTACAGGGCGAGCTGATCATGGTTTTTTTCCTATAGTTTTTTATGAGTTTGTTGGTCTGAGATTTATGTGGTTGATTCCTCTCTTACTTACTAATCATGGTAGTATATCCAATACTTTTAACTTCCCATTTCTCCATATGAAGTTTCAGAGAATTCAGAAACTACACCCATTACTCAACTTCCTATTTCTCCATATAAAGTTTCAGTAAATTCAGTATTGTATTGAGATGTGGGTTTTTTTTTTCTTGATAGGAATCATAATTTAGTATAATGATTTGAAGCTTAACTCTTTACAAGACGAGCTGAACATAGATTTTTTTCTAAAAGTGTTTTGGTCAAGTTGGTTGGTCTGAGATTTATGTGAGCAGATTGTGGGATGGCTTGTATTCTGTGATCTTGTACAATATGTGTCTAGTTATACAGTTTCTGCTCTGAATTTCAGAGATTCCTTCTGGCTTTGAGAACAAAATCATATGTTTCCATGCTTATTTCCTCATTGTGTATTTGATAATTGATTGTCTCCAAGATCAATTCCTGTACTCATTTGGCATACTTTGGTCTTTCTTACTTTGTCCCACAATTTCCATTAATTCAGGGTACTCTAATTGTTAAAAAATGTATAAACAATCTCTTTAACCTTGGGTTCTTATCACCTTTAGCAAGATCCCCCATAAAGTGTTGGAAAATATAGTTTTTAACAGAAAAGGAAATATTATATATTTTTAAATTTAAAATATTTCAATTACATATTATTTCTTATATTCTTTCAATTTTACAAATTGATTTTTCCATTGTTTCTATATGATTTTCACTCCAAATTTATACATGTGTATACATCACTTTCTTAGTTTGTCATAAATTTAAATTAAAAAATGTATGAGGAATAGAGTTGAAGTAGTGAAGTGAAACATTGATATTAAAAAGCACGGGTTTATCTTATAATCAATCATTTCATTGATGACTTAACTTTTAATTAATCATTTTATAGTAGGTATGTGTTTTCTTCTTATGAACTGGGTAAATTTTTGTGAATCAAGATAATAGTCATTTTGTGCGAGCAATCCAATCATAGTATGTGCCTCAAGGGGTTTAAGAGGGAGTCATGTAGGGTATATATCATTTGATTGAAGATATAATAATTCACCTTTAATATCTCTAGACTATCTCCATATGTCATTCACTCATATATTTTATGTTTCTTTGTCCCTCCCTAGCTCTCTCTAGGCATCCATGATGTCAAAAGAATGAACAAATGAAAATCTCAAATATCATAACACTTGTACCACTATACCTACAAATTTCTATGTAGTTTTCTTTTTTCTAGTATATTTATTATGAATCACAATATTGTAGAGCATTTGTAGTTGCAGTGAGAGTTGGTGTGAGAAGGTATTTGTTTTGGTCCAATTTTTATTTTTATTTAGTATAGACATTCTAAAAATGTTTACATAGAAGTGTTCATGTGTAAAATACAAGTGTACAAGTAACATACGTAATTTTTTTTAAAAATAGTATTATTATTTAATCTAACATACATTATGGGTAGTCAATTAGAAGTTTCTATTTTTACAAAATTTATATTTTAAGCTTAAAGTAACATAACCAATTAGAACATTCTATTTTTTTATAAAATATGTATTTTTGTTGAAAGTAACACATTATTTTCCCATGTGCAATTTCATGCCTAATTTCTTTTATAGTTGATGAAACTTTTAGAGCTATTAGTGTTACATCTAGATTTAGTTCACTATGTTTACAGTTACATATTTCAATATGTTTATATAGTTATATATGCTATGTTTATAAGTAGGATATATTTTTCACAAGTCAAATTGTGATACTGCCATTGGGATTCAACAGTGTAGTTTTTGAGTCAAACTCATTGAACCATGTTTCATTAGTAGTGGTTTACAAGAACCCATCTCTCATAAGAATGAATGGAACAGTTAGCATTCATTGCATCTAGGTGATGCTCAAAGAGGTGAAGCACCAAGATAATATACTAGGCAATGGTTAAGAAGTGACCAGGTATATTGAAGAAGGTAGGATTACTAAACATTATTCATATTGGTAGTGAGTGGAGCTGAAGGTAAAGGTGTCAATTAAGGAGGAAAATCTGTTGCTCATTGTTTATAAAGCTTGTGAACTGACTCCAATGAAAAAAGACATTTCTTGGTCATTGATATCAACATATTTCTCTATTTTGTGACAGTGTTCTTGTGAAGTTCAGTGAGCTCGTTGGTCCGATGTAGCCAATATATTGATTATCAAAATTAGTGGATGGGTACATATGATTGAGGGATTTCTATAGTTGATCCAATTCAACTTTTAGAGGTTCCCATAAAGATTTGAGTGAGTTATAGATTTCTATGTTGAGACTTCTTTTTTTAGTTGTTCAGTGGTGACAATATGATAGTATTTTGATCCATAGTGCTCTAAATTACAATTTTTTTCTTTGTGGATTTGGTAAGCATGTTTAGGACATTTATGTGTGTCCTCAACTCAATTGGTTCGTCATTTGGGGATTCACAAGCTATTTTTCATGGTTGATAGTGGTTACTATTAGGGTTCTTGAGGTTCAGTACAATGATGCTGGGGATTCTAGTAATTTGAGTTAATGTGGATGCTTATGTGGTTATTCATGATGCTTGTGGATGCTTTTAGATATTTCTCCTGTTGTGTTACTAGTTTGCATTGATCATGGTACTTGCAATTGAAGATTTATGTTAGTGAGTTGGCGTTCTTCATGTTCTTGGCTGACATGATGATTGTAGCATGTTGCAAATGATCGAGGCATAATTATTGGAAGTGTTTCATGTTTGAGGTGTATGATTTTGGTCTGAGCTATGTCTTAGTCAAAATTTATTGGTTCACATTAAATTGTATCATGTATGGTTGTATTTTTATTTTTGGGTGTTTGGTCAACCTTGTTAGTTTCTCCAAGGTTGATGACTTGTATAAATAAATGTAAAAATCTTGTATTCGTGTGTGTGGACCATGTGGATGAGAAGATGCGTGAATGTGCTAAAGGTATATATCTTTTGAAGGCATAAATTAAGTGTGGAAAAGAAAGTTGTATTTGTGCTTCAATGGAACTGATCCAAGCATGCTGAAGATGCTATTATCCAATTCATGATTTATGGATGTAATCCAAATTGTTATAAGGAAGTGAGCCTTCCTTCCTAGGGAAATAATCCTTTTTTGTATTTGAGCAGTGAGCTCTAGGAAGTGTGCCTGAATTCATGTGCATTCCTATTGTAATACTTCTAATAGGGTATAGTGGTCTTAATAGAGTACATCATCTTGTGGGTTCATCCCCACTGTGGTTTTTCCCTTGCCCAGGTTTCCACACAAAAAATCTTTGTGTTATGTGTTCTTGATGTGTTGTGGATTTGTGCTTCATTGTTCATTTATCAGATCTGAAGTTAAGGCTAAATTTTTGTTTAATTTATGGATTTTTGGGGACAACTGATCCACTCCCCCTCTCAATTATCTGCTACCATATTTCCATCAGTACTACTATTTTTAGTGATGATTATACAATATACAATTTAAAGGTAAAGAAACTTTCAATGTTAGTTATAAAGTTTCACGACTATGTTCTTCTCTATCCAAGTCAGAATTGTGACTTACAAGGGTGCAAAGGTTTTCCACAATTGTAGAAAAAAATTATCAAATAGATTTACATTTGGTATAATAAATATAAGTTATAATATAATTTCTTCAATATATAGTTAAAAATGTTGGAAAAATGAGTCACATTTAAATTGTAAAAGCTTATAAAGTAGACTAGTTGTTTAGTTTTAGAGCATCTTAATAGCATCCTAATAGAAAGTTAAATAGAAAATTGGTTGTCTCATTTCTTTGTGGAAGTCGAACACTGATACTTTTCATAACAACTTAAGATTTTGTTGTTGAACAACCAGAAAAGTGAGAGTGAGGAGTGAATCAATATTCCCTAAAACTTTAAATTTAATTTATTAATGCATCATACAATACCATTTACATTCATAATTAAAGTAATCATTTGAAACAAAAATACCATAAGCATAAGTAAAGAACACATTTTTATCATGGAAGCTCAAATGGGAAAAACCACAGAGAGAGTTAACTCTCAATATTGTATAACTAGTTATATACAATATTACAAGTGATCATTGCATGACTCACTATCAAAGGGATCACTACCTAAAATTAAACATTCACTTTCCAGAGAATGATAAGTAAATAAAAGAAAACTAATACAATTATATCTTCTATATGCACAAAATAGTTCCTTTGAAGCTCATAATACAAACTTGACACACTTTGTTTTTCCTTCACTAATCTGCTTAAGTTTCTACTACATAATACCAATATTCATTTTCATGTTCACATATTCATCTCATTCCTTCAAGGAGTGTGTACAACACATATATACTAATTCCAAACATATTTCATGTCATCCCAACCCATTCATTAAGTAGTCAGCAAGGATAATTCACTGCACATTACATCGAGAGTAAATCTTGCACATGCTTCCATATGTCGGTCAAAATACAACCAATACTGATATCAACTTGAGACTATACATTTTGTTCAATCCTTAACCATGTCAAAAAATTAAAGGACCAAAAGAATCCATGAGATGAAGTGTGGACATGTTGATCACCTGTTTTGTTCTAGAGAAATAGAGCGATTGGAAAACTGAGTTACTAGACCAAAAATGTAATCTAACCAAAGCACAAAAACTCATACACTCTTGAATATGAAGTCAATAGATGTACCAAAAAATGTAGTTAAAATATTGTCTTCATATCTATTCGTGCCGAGACATGTAGACCAAAACAATATCAATTATATCAATGAATATTTGAGAGCCATAACTGTATAATTCAACAGAAGTGTGTTGACATTAATGACAACCAATATGGAATGACAAAAACATTTTCCTTCATCAATGACACTTTCCAACAATTTCCCCCTTTGACATTGATTGCAATATACAAAAATAAAAACTTATTCAAAATTGTTTGCATAAGCTGCAAAGCTCCTTCTTACACCACTATTTGTTTCTTTTATACTTCCCCTTTCAACTATTCTCTTTTTTCTTCTATTCTCCCCTTTTTTGTTTTTCTTGTTTGTTTTTTTACTATTCTCCCCCTTTGCCATCAATGACAAAGGATATCAAAATGATACCAAAAATATGAACAAAAACCTTCAGTTACCTCAAGGGAAAAATCTCATGGTACTTCATTTTGAGTTTTGGATGGCAAGCATTCCACTGATGAATGAAAATTATAAGAATTGATCTTTAAGTATTGCACTGCACCATTCAGTCAACATTACTAACCAAATTATTTGGCTCAGATAGACTTGTCTATTCTTTCTTTGCTTCTTGCAATATTTTGACATAATGTTCCAATGTTGCTTCTACAATCTCTTTGACTTTCTAGAAGGTTATGGTGAAGTCATCTCTATTCCTTTGTATTTCAAGCAGCTTAGACAAGTGTCTATTTATTCTTTTCCTTTTTGTGTCATCCTTTTCTGCAAAGATATCAAATGAAAATGCGAAATTGTTCAACTCTAACTCAATGGGTTCAATCTTTTTTTTTTGTTGCTCAATGGAAGTAAGCCATATGATATCGTGTTTGTACATGTTGGTCATGACATTAATGCAATTTTTCATTTCTTTGAAATATCATGTTTGTACATGTTGGTCATGACATTAATGCAATTTTTCATTTCTTTGATATAATCAGCTAACCTCTCTCGTGTGGGGTCATGTTTCTTACCAAGTTCTCCTCTATGGAATTCTTTGTTAAATGTTCATTCACATGTTCAAATAGAGCATCTGGGAATAATATTACAAATTTGTAAGGAACAATGTTTTTCCAAAGTATATGAGTGATTAGAGCATCTTGAATTCTTTCCTTATCATATAAAGGTTTTGAAAATTAAACATCACCCATTCTCTTTATGCCCTCTTTTCCTTCAAGTATTGTTAATATGTTATCTACCTAATATGGATCCTCATATGAATCTTTTGAATCTTCTTTAAGCATTTCTTCTTGTGCAACAATAATTTATTTTTGTTCTTCTTCATCTTCTTTGACTGGTTTAGGTTCATCCATATTAATAATGAAAACTATTTACGTATTACTTTCTATCTTCTCCTTTTTCTTTGATGCAGAGGAAGAGGGGGCCTCAATGATTTTTTTGAGTCTTTTCTTTTTAGAGGAAGGTCCTCCCAAAGTAATACTTACCAAATAAATAGTTCCAAAAAATTCCTCATATGTGCCAAACTTATCCTCTATTAAATCTACAAGACACTTGAGTAGTTCCCCTGCATTCAAAACACAGTTCTCCATGTTCATCTCATAACCAAATCCTTTTAGCTGGTATTTTCTTGGTAGATTGCTTCCATGAAGCTATGATATGTATTCACTACGAATGTAATGCTATCTTTGTATTTTTCCACACAATCTTCTATAATTATGTATTTAGCAGTTAGGTTCTTTTGAAGCCCATTGAAGTAGTTTATGCATACACTATCTTTGTTGTCTAAATTGTTCAAGTAGTGATAAATTTGTTTTCCTATGGGAAAACCTTCATCCCATAAAAAAATCTCCTTTAGAGACAATTCTTTTGAAAAACAAAATACTAGACAAACAGCTAGAGATTCAAACTAACACGCATATCCTTCCTTCTTAGTTAATGTCAAATTGTGTGACAATTGCAATCTTAACAATTCACACAAATCATAGTCTACACCTTCCTTGGACATCTGATGTGCCACATATACAACAATAGATGAAGTTGAAACTTTTCTATTTCAAAAATAAATTTTATAAGTGATACCGAAGAATGCATAGCTTACTGAAGGGTTGGTAATTGTGTTGATCTGTAAATCTCTCGAGTTTCCTAATACGCCAATTAAAAGCTCCAACTTCCTTATTCTTGGCTGATTTCATAATCAACACAGAACTAATAGAGAAAAGACCTGTCACACCTTGATTGCATCTTTGGTTATCTGTTAAGGTATGGCTAACCATATGTAATCATCATGTATCCTTCTTAACACAATTCTAATTGTTTCTTCATTAGTAACCATTAGGAATTTACTCCATGCATTTAATCCTTTGTGCCCTACATCAAAGATTATCTATAATTTATTTCTAGACAGGGAAGCTTCAATATTCCTTATCTTTTCATTGTCATATTTATCCAATTGTACTTCAATGAATTTTTATGTCTTCCAAATACAAAATCCTAGAAGGTAGAGTAAAAAACACACCATCCAAAGAAACTCTCATTGGATTTTTCATGAAATTTTCAAAACTAGAGGGGACCCATCATCACAATTTACAAGATTAACTAAATCCATGAGTAAAATACCTTTTTTAGATTTTGTAGTTTCAACTTCAAATCTTCTTTTTCCCTTTAGAATTTGTTAGAATGCATAAATGAAAATGATAATTAAAAATATGTCAAATTTGCTTTCATATACATTTAGGGTTTTGCCACCAAAATGTCAAATCATAAAAAGATGTCAAACATATTTCATTTGAGTACACAATATCTGTTGGCAAGTGGATGATAAGAAGCCATACAAATGTTGTCATTGATGGAAACGTACCTCTCTGGTATGGGCACTAATGTTGGAGATAAGTTTTGGTAATATAGTAAAGTGAAAAATGTTTAAGTCCAGGATGAAATCATAGGGTACAGTCGGACAGTCTTGGTCAACGAGCATAGATTATTCATCATATGAATGTGTAACTTTAGGGACATGTTGTATATGGTTTATATATGCTTCTATTATGATAGTGAGCATTAGCATGTGATACAGATTGAGTTTGGACATCGCTTAGTACCACAGGTTCAGGAAGACAATTTATTAGGATAGTTTTGATGATTACGAGGATTTCCTCGGTGAAGTAAATTGTATTGGAAATATAATTAATTATAATTAGAGGGACGACATTAGAGGAAATAAATCTCAAGTAGAGTGTTCTTATTTTATGTCTTGTTATGTTTGTAGACATGTTTGGATAAGTTTTATTGGAGCTGGCTGATATAATGTCTTGAGATGGTATATAAGGAAGTATTTGGGATGCAAAGTATGTACTTATGATTATGGTGATGTGATGTGCGAGTAGTAATTCTGATGTCAGAGTAGAGAAGATGTGAGATCTAATTGGAACTAATCAAGCAGTTAGATGCTAAGTGTAGTTCATAGTTTTGTAATATCTTTTTGTACTAAAGGTGGATATAACCTTTTGTATGAGCAGTGAGCTCTCACTTGTAATATCAACTCTTAATAGGGTTAAAGACTCCTAACAAGGTCTTTCCTTTAACATGGACTTATTGTAATGGATATTTGTATCAACTCCTAACATGGTCAGGTCTCCTCACAGGGAAATATTCATACTAGTGCATTATCTTGTGGGTACCATCCCCACCAAGGTTTTCCCGTGGCCATGGTTTCCTTGAGAAAAAATGTTTGTGTTATGATTTCTCTTGTGGTGTATGCTTTACTTTTCTTTACCCCCCCCCCCCCCCCTCCTAGTGTTGCTTGCTCCTAACAATTAGCATCAAAGTCTAGTTCCTTAGAAGAATTCTTACAACTTGACGAGGATCCTGATGGATTTAAACAACCTTCAAGAAAATTTTGAGGAAACACTTGAGGACTTGGATAAATAAAATGATGATAATGTAAGATTGAAAAGTAAGCTCAAGAGTGCAGAAGATTACATCAAGAAGCTCAAAGAACAAATTGATATCTCAAGGAACGAGAGACAATAAATTGTGGAGAAGATTGAGATTGAACCGTCATTAGACCTGATTGAGAAGCTTCAGAAGGAAAAAGAGTCACTTAAACATGAATATGAGATCACTAATCTTTAGATGGCCAAAGAAATTGAGCAAGGGAAAGAAGAAAGAAAGAAACTTGAAGCAGCCTTGAAAATCAAATCCAATGAATTCCATGATCTGAATAATCATCTTAGAAAGATGAAGATGGAACTTGAAGACACCGGATCTATCCATCATGAACTTGAAAGGTACAGTAACATTGTCAAAGGTGAACTTGTTGAGGCAAGAAGTACATTGAAAGATTTCATTCAAGTAGTGAGAAGATTGATGAACAACTTCAGTTACAAAATTCTTAAGGTGATATGATTGGTCTTGGATACAACAATGCTGAGAGTTCCAAAATAGAAAAAGAAAGGACAATACCAAACAATGATCAAACATCTAATCAAAATGAATCCTCCCAGGAGTAGACCGGACCATTCAAGGGAAGATGTTTTGCATGCAACAAGATTGGACACATGAGAAGAGATTGCAAATGTAATTTAGATTCCAAACTATTCACTGGTTATTGTTTCAAGTGTTGGTTGTATGGGCACAAATCACATCAGTGTGGATCCAGATCCAATCAGAGAACAAATACAAGACCCAATCCTAGAACTGATGCTAGAAGGCCACTTGGAGAAAATAATGTCATATCTTCAAGTGTTACATGTTACAAATGCAACAATTTTGGACATATTGCAAGGGATTGGAGAATGCAGATCAACCAAAATGGTCCAAGGTACGGAAATTCATTTGTTACTTGTTTCAAATAAAATAACCTAGGGCATATAGCTAGATATTGTAGATTCAATGGATTTGTTAACAATAGGAGAATTCCAAATGGAGGAATAAATAATACTAATGGGAGAAGGAATAATGAACCTAACTTATCTGAGTATAAGGACAGTTTCAATAACACATTTGTAAAGGAGAATAAGAGTGGCAGTGAGAAAGTATGGAAGGAGAAAGGTTAGAGTGATTCACTAGGAAAATAAGAATTAGGCAACTCAGTTGAGCCCCCTCCTATTTTTGAACCCTCTACATCAACTTGATTGGCTAAGCATGGCCGATAACTTAAGAAGAATTTTATCAAGCCCCCATATTGTAAAACTAGGGTATGTGGCAATGGTGATAGATGTATCATTATGCAGTAATTTATTATCCTTGATCACAGATCATAAGAGCTTGATTAGTGAGGTCGCTAATGGTTTCTAGTCCACTGATTGTGACACATCATGTTGATGCCATACTTTAGAAAAAGACCCTAATGTAGAAATATGGGATATCTATTAAGATAATTTTTTGAAGGTATGGGAGGAACTCACTAGGAGTTCAAGGAAGAGGAAAGTAGAAAAGATAATTGATGACATAGCTATAAAGCAAGGATTGTCTATGATGCAGATGGCAGAGATTAGGAAAAAGACTACAAAATCAGAAGTGTTAGCCCCAACGATAATAGGAGGTAAAATTTTTGATGCACCTAAGCCTTTGAATGTTTCAGACTCACCTATTCAAGCGGTCAACTCTACTAATGAAATCCCTACACCACAGAGAGTGACAAGGAGAACTTCTAAAAGAACACCACCAGTCAAAGAAGAGAAGAAAAAGAATGAGGAAATTCCTAAGGAAGTTACTGTGATAGAGAGACCTGAGAGGACTTCAAGACCCAAGGCTATGGCTAAGGGTCCAAGCCCTAAGAAGAGCAAGAAGTTAGAGCCTCTTGTTGAAGTTTTTGAGCCAAAAATAAAGAAGAAAAGGACATAAGAAGAGAAACAAGATGAGAAAACCAAATCGAAGGTTGATATGAAGAAGATTGTGGACAATATAGAGAAACAAGGTATGATAAATCATTTGGACAAGTATAATGATAGATATAGTGTTGAAGATCAAAATCTTCTAGAATATTTTGTTTTAAATTACTTATTGATCTTCAAGAAGAATCTCATAGAAATTGATGGTATCATTCCGCAAGATTTATTTGATAAGTTAGATGTCAAAAGGCAGAGAGCAATAGAAGAAGATCAAAAGATTAGAGTTAAAACTTTGCAAGACATCAGTACATTGATAACTTACAAAGAAATTGATAGAATTCTAAAGAAGGCTACTCCTCTTATGAGATCTAAGATGAGAATAATAAAGCTAATGGTTGAAATAAATGAGGAGATTGGTGAAGAGACAGAGAAAGCTATCTCAAAGGTTTTGATAGATGAAGACTATAAAGGGAAACTTGTGTCAACTTTAAAGGGGATTTTAATAAAAGAACCATCAAAGAAACCTCATGAAGAATATTAACTCAAGGAAGATGATGACACTAATGAGTTTTACAGTACATCGCAACAACAAAACTTCTTTGTTGTTGATGTCCCAGTCACCCTTGATGTTTCGCAAGATGAGTTAGATCCTTTTAGAGGGAATTTTATATCCACTGATGAAGTTCAGGATATTTCTTTGGAAGCAGTGGAGGAGATAGTGAAATAAAAGGAAAAATATAATTTTTAAGATATAATGATTGTTGAAGAAATCAAAGAAATCATTGAGGAAAGGAAAATGGAAGAAGCGGGTGAACCATGCATTGATAAAGGAGCATAGAAGGTGATAGAGAAAAGAGAAAATACATATTAGACTTCCAACGTGAAGTTACATGCAAAACCATTGTTGGCAAGTGACTTAGGCAAAGCATTAGCTGGCGAAGTTGACTTAGAAACATATGATGAAGATCAGTTGATGAAATTGTCATTAATGTCCTTTGCTAAGGCAAAAGAAAGATCATAGAAGAAAATTGAGAAGAAAACAAGGATTTTGGGAAGGACCTTGGATACCTTCAATAAATTACTACCTATTCCTTATGTGTCCCAAGGAGGAGACATGATAGGTAATCTTGATAAAGTTCTTGATGATTTTGATGCCCATTTCAAATCTGTTGAGCTTATGGTAGAAGAGAAGGAAGCAAAAGAGTACAAGATGAAACAATTTGCTGAGGTATGCAGGTCTATTGCTGAAGATCAAAAGCTACTGGATGGGCACATAAATAATGTAAAGGACTGCATAGAATAGGGAAAGAAGATATATATTCAGTGTGTGCGATCAACCAAGCATGTGGAGGACTTGGAGAAAACAATAAAAGAAAGTGAAGATATCTTGGAGAAGCTAGCCAATAACTATGTCTCATCTAGCCAAGCTATATTAGATTTTGATGAGGAAGTGTCTTAGTTAATGGAAAAGGTCAACACACTTTATACTGAGAAATGAAGAAGGTAGAAGAGATTTACAGAGTTGAGGAGTATCCTTACTCCTAAAATTGAAGTTATGTAGAATAATCTTGAAGTGTTGGAGTTGCCAAAGAAATCATATGCAGATTTTGGTCCAACTGACTTGGAGGCAGCATATACTGCAACTTATGCTTTATGCAGAGAGATTCAAGTTGTAGAATCATTGAAGAAGTCATGGGACACAAACCTTTAGAACCTGAAGGTAAATTATGCATATATCCTTCATTTTGTGTAGTCAAGTTTATTGGTATGAAGGAATTTTGGGCATGTGTATATAGTTCAATATCTTTTTTGGCACCCTACATTCGTCATCGATGTCAAAGGGGGAGAGATAAAGTGAAAAATATTTGTGTAGGGAGATATAAGGACATGTATATAGATTGTATGATCTATTGTATAGAGAATTGTGGAGTTTTGGATTTTGGCATTGGACACTTAGTCATTTTTCACTAAGTGTTTCCATTAATGCCAAAGGGGGAGATTGTTGGCAAGTGGATAATAAGCGTCTATACAGATTTTCATTGATGGAAACATACCTCTCTGGTATAGGCACTAATGTTGGAGATAAGTTTTGGTAAGATAGTAAAGTGAAAAAGTCTAAGTCCAGGATGAAATCACAGGGTACAGTTGAACAGTCTTGGTTAGCAAGCACAGATTATTCATCAGATGAATGTGTAACATCAGAGACATGTTTTATATGGTTTTTATATGCTTCTATTATAATCGCATGTATTAGCATGTGATACAGATTGAGTTTGGACATCACTTAGTACCACAAGTTCAGGACGACGGTGTATTGGGACAATTTTTATGATTGAGATGATTGCCAAGGTGAAGTAAATTGTTTTAGCAATATAATTAATTATAATTAGAGGGACGACATCAAAGGACATAACTCTCAAGTAGCGTGTTCTTTTTTTTATGTCTTGTTATGTTTGTGGATACATTTGGATAAGTTTTATTGGAGCCGACTGATATAATGTTTTGAGATGGTATATAAGGAAGTATTTGGGATGTGAAGTATGTACTTATGATTATGGTGATGTTGTGATGTGCGAGCAGTAATTCTGATGTCATAGCATAGAAGATGCGAGATCTAATTGGAACTAATCAAGCATTCAGATGCTAAGTGTAGTTCAAAGTTTTGTAATATCTTTTTGTAGTAAAGGTGAATATAACCTTTTGTATAAGCAATGAGCTCTCACTTGTAATATCAACTCTTAATAGGGTTAAAGACTCCTAATAGGGTCTTTTCTTTAATAGGGACTTATTATATTGGAGTTAGGTGCAACTAAGCTAGGTGCAACTGCACTATCTCATGTATCCACTTCTTTATTTTTCTAGATTTTATTCATCTCACTTCTTACTTCTTCTATATCAATCTTTTTGGTAGGTTCATTTCCTCTTTTTGGTGTATCATGGTTCAAATTCCTGCTTCTATAGTATTTATCAATGTGTCCATTCTGGTTATAGCTAAAGCATTTGATTTTTCTCTATCTTGAATTTTTGTTGTTACTCTAGATCTGCATTGATCATATTTATGTCCAAATCCATTGCATAATTGATAATATACATAAAAAAAGGTTTGTTCCTTCCATTAACTTGACTTTTGTAGTTATTATTCTAATGACCAAATCTTTTGCATGTAAAGCATTGAATATTTTGATTTAACTTGCCTCTACATTCTATAGCCTTGTATCCTAACTTATTATAGAAAAAGCAATATCCATTAAAAGATGGGTACCTTTGAGCATTAGGTTGTCTAACTAGAGGTTTTCTTGTTGAGTTCTTCTAATTCCAAAGAGACTTTACTTTGGTTGTGTCATCGTTATTTTGCTTGATTTCAGTGGTCTCCACTTTGCCTTTTTCTTTCACCTTTTGAATTGACTTTCACCTACTTCAAAGCCTAATCCTCTTTTGTCTTTTGGCACCTTTTGCACATCCATCATGTCATCAAGTTTGAAGGAAGTTTTCTTGAGTTTTCCTTCTGATTTCAAGCTTGTTATCTCTCTCTCCATCTTTGCACATTCCTCAATTTTGTGTTTCAGACATTCTTCAGTTTTCTTGCTTGCTTCAAATCACATTCTTAGATCGGAAATGCTTTCATTTGTTTGCCTTCAATTCTTTGTTGACATCTCTATGTCTGTTCTTGAATTTTTTGATTCGCTCCCTTAACTTTTTGATACATTTGTTAGATTCCTTGACATTTTCTTTCAAATCCTTTTTTTCACTTTCCACATTCTTAAGATGTTCAAGATAAATTTGCATTTTTCCATCAAACCTCTTAGAATTCTTAGAATTCACTTCATTCTAAATCATTTCTCTAAAGGTCTTAAATCTATCAAATGATCTTGATTTTTCTTTAAGAAATGTTACCTATGTCATCCTAGTTAAATCATCAATAAGAAACATTAAATACCTATCACCTTGGAGGCTTCTTGTTTTGGTGGTCCACATAGATCAATATGAACCAGCTCCAAAGGTCTTGTGGTAGAGTGTTCCTTGGTCTTGAAACTTGTCTTTGTCTTCTTTCCAAAATAACATTTGTTGCTTAATGTATTTGCAAGCATAGTGATCTTTGGCATGTCTCTTTCTCCATGTGTAGAAGTGATCTTCACAAGGCTATCAAAATTAGTGTCCATTCTCCTATGCCATAGTTAGTTGTCAGTTGATTGTATCAGAAGACATTTTCTCCCATTTGCATCTTTTAGATGATATATATTGCCATCAATCCTAGATCCTTTTGCCACCAATTTTTCCAGAATCAATTTTTTTTATTTCACAGCCACCATCATGACATGTAAGATTGTATGCTTTGTTGCACATTTATTCTACACTGAGAAGATTGTGTTTGAGAACTTTAACATAGAGAACATCATCAGTCTTATGCTCTCAAGTAATGGTTATTGTTCTTTTTCCATGTATTCTTGCAAAAGTATCATCTCCAAACTTGACTAATCATCCATCCCCTTTTGCAAGATTTGGTGAACTTGCGCTTATCGCTAGTCATGTGATTTGAGCATGCACTGTAAATTACCCAAGAATTTGTCTCCTCTTTTGCATGAAAGTAAAAAAAACATAAATCTCTCAATGTTATGACCATCTTCCGGGGGTACATCTTTTATTGTCTTCAACATTATTTCCAATATTTAAAGCCATAAAGAGATATTCTTGTCTATCATCATCAAGTGTGCAAGGTTCCTCATCTTCTGATGAATAGCTATCTTCTTTGGCATAAAAACTTTTTTTGAAATTGTTCCTATAAAATTCTTGTGATGACTATCTGATTCCCTTAAAGGTCATTTAGAAGCATAATGACTAATCTTTCCACAGTTAAAACATTTGAAGGGTAACCTACTCTTGTATTTGTCAGTACCATTTTTAATCTTCTAACAAAATTTGCCTCTCCTTTATCAAATTTATTGTTCTAATCAAATATATCATTGTTCTCCTTATTATTGAGTTTGAAAGTTGTTTCTCTCGTAGGAACTTTATCAAATTCTCTCATTTCAAAAGCAACAAGTGTACCATATAGTTGAACCATTAAAAAATTGTTTAGATCTCTAGCTTCTTCAATAGATGACGCTTTAGTACTACAAGATTTTGGAAGTGACCTAAATACCTTTTGAACCATATCTACTTCTTTAAGTTCTATACCAAGACCTCTAATGTTGTTGACAACTTCATCCATCTACAATAGATAACAAGTGATGTCTTCATCTTTTGACATCTTCATGTTTTCAAATTTACCTTTATAGATTTGCAGCTTGACTTGTCTAACTTTAGTGTCTCCTTCATAGACGCTTCTCAATTTTTCCCAAACATCATTAGTAGTGTTGCAATGCATAACAAGTTCAGAATGTACTAATTCTCTCAAGATGGCAATCTTTGACTTACCATTGTTCTCATATGCCTTAATCTCTCCTGGAAGTAGTTGGTGGACCAACATGATTATATCCATCATTAACTACTTGTCAATCTCCATATCCCAAGGAATTCAAATGAGCTTTCATCCTTGATCGCCAAAAGTTGTAATTTGTTCCATCAAACCTAGGCACCTTATTAGAGCCCTCATGTGCCATCCCACATCTTCTTCAAGCCTTCTTCAACAATACAATTTGTGTATTGACATTGCATGCAGTAGTAGTTTTACAGTACCATGATTATTCCACCAAGGTTTTGTAGCCATGTAGATATTGCAATGCACCTTCCACAACAACACAATTGTACAAAACGTTGAAGCAAAAACATTACAAACAAAGCTATGTTATAGGGGGACGCATTTCCTATCCCTAGGGAACCCATCCCTACCCCTAAAATGTTTTAGGGATAGTGGGACAAAAAGGAAACATCCCCCAACTGTCTCCGATTTATAAAAATTGCAAGAAACATCCCTTGACATTTGGGGACAGCTAGCCGTCCCCGAAATGCCTAAGGGATGCTCGAGAAAAAGTGTCCCCTACACATTTAGATGATTTTTTACATTCAAAATCAAGAAAAAAAATCATTTTTTCTGTCAAAGGAGTAATGTGGGGGCCTCACAAGATTTGAGTTCATATTTGCGGACAATAAAATTAAAATGAAGTTCGACATAGGAAAAAATTGTAATTAAATATGTATAAAATTTCAATTTAAATAAAAATAAATATATCAAATGTTATATATTAAATAATAAATATTAAAATATATTAAATTATAAATCTAATATTTAATTTAATTTTTTTAATATTCATCATAATAAACACCCTAAGTTTACCTATTAAACAAATTATAAAAGTATGTTAAAATCATAAATGTAATTTAATATCTTTTAAATATTTAATTATTAGAATAAAAATAATTCAAATGGATATATATATATATATATATAATTGTATACGTCCCCTATTTCGGCCTTGAAAATGCGTCTCCTTCGGTTCCCTGACACCGTGGAACACAGGAACAAAGAAAATAGTTCTGCACTAAACGTTTAGTCATCCATTAAGTAAACATTAATCAGACTTTCATTATTTCCATCTAATTCTTTTGTTGCTTTGATGGTCTTAGATGTGAGCTACCCAATATATTTGCATTGTAATGCCTGGTTATTGTACAATCTGGACAATTTAGGTCAATCAAAATATAGGTGAAGTACATAATCAAGAAGCCTAAAACTAATCTATTAGTATAGATCGCATTTGGTCTATGAAAGGTTTTCCTTCACCTATCCTTCACAGTATAGTCGTTAATCATTGAGTTGACGTCAAATCATTCTGTTTATATGATACACCCTTCGTCTTTCATTACATTTTATAGATGTTAGGGAAACCAAAAATGAATTTAGAATCCGGTGATACTTGCAGCTATAAAATTCATTGTTTTTTCCATAAAAGTTCCTAATTTGCACATATAGATAATGACACAGTATACTGATCTTCCAAGAAAACAAAAAACCAATGTAGTAGAGAGATTCATTTTCCAATATAATTTACACCATTTAGCTAGGGCTGTCAAGGCCAAATCACATATGCGTACATTGGAAAGTATCAGTAATAGTCTAAAAGAGGCTTTGTGACAAACTGATAACTAATAGAGGCTCATATAATTTATATGAGTGGCAACTCCAAGAAGTCACGCCTAGTTTATGTATATCATATTCTTGTCCGAACATGGTATTGTTCATTGTAAGTAATGACTCTATGGAGATGGTGGCTTGCTCTCATCAAACCAACGAGGAGGATCAAAGCCTGACCCACCTGCAAAAAACAAGAAGGAAAATCAGGTCCATCACCAAATTGCAGGACATAATATTGGTATTTTTCAAATATAATTATCACATACTGTTTAGATAAAAAAGTGTGACAATCATAGTAAAATAATGGCAAGCCATACCTTCAAGGGCAACACATCCTAATTGAAATCAATAATTAATTTGCTTCCATACATATCTTCAATTTTTAAAGACTACTAATGAAGAAATGTGAAGTATCAAATTTGAAGTGGGAATCACACATGGGATTATGACAGTTTGTCATTGTGTTATATTAACACTATTCTCGGTCACAGTGACAAAGTAAGTGATTTCTAATTTTTCTTACAGAGTTTTAAAAGCTGGGAAGCTGCAAATTCTGGACGCCAGTATGTGGTTCATAAGTTTTAACTTATCAAATTCAAGATTTATTTTCAGCATGGTCACCTTGGCCATATCTATCCAATGAACCAGAAAGGGGTTTCTTTCACTTCAATGGTGGGCGAATCTGAGGAAAGAAGCAATGTTTTATAGGATTCTTTCTGCTCCGGGTCTTAAAAGTAAGTAAAGCATGGAAGGCAATAACAAAGAGAACCGTTACTAAGCACAGCCAAGAAAAAGTAATGAGATCATCTGGATGATGAGGAATTTAATCCTGAAGCAAAGGCAGAATCATAAGAAACAGGGGAGCAGTTAACCTCTTTTGGTTTAACATCTTTGAAGACATGCACATTCTCAGCCTCTAAAGCAGGGTCTATCACGAGATGAGGGAATTCTTGCACCTTCAGAATCTCATTTAAAGAACTCAAGAAAGATGTCAACTACTGGCCAAGACAACCCTGAAAGAGTTGGATGACACTGAACAGAATCCACAAGGAATTAAGGTCATCCCAATAATAAACCTGCTCAAAGGGAGAGAAAAAAGAAAAAGGAAAAAGCCAAAGCTTATTTCCTCAGGTGAACGTGATTAAAAAACTTACTGATTTTTGAGCCCAGCCTTATATTTAAAGAAGCTAGAAATGCAGTTTTTCAGAATGCTTATCAATTCTTCTCTGGCACTGTTTGCCTCAAACATAACGAGGTACTCAATTCTCTTAACTTTTGGCTGCACGTATTATATTTGAATTGAGATGTAATGCAAGTTCTTTGTCAATCAAAAAGAAAAAAGACTAGTAGAATAAATTGAGGGCAGCCAACTAAATCACCAGAGAAAATCGTAAGTGTAGCATGCTGATGCCTTTTTGAACAAAAACTACTTACACCATCTAGAGTTTGAAATCATAGAGCAAAAAAATTGAAATGATCTAATAATCACCAAGACATGTATAAAATATGTAAGCAGCATCATGTCAAAACAACTCTTTCTTTGACATAATTATAAAGCCATTTGTTTCCACCTTCAGCTACATGAATAGGAACCTATTCTCATCTTAAGAGATCAACGGAAAGGCACATTTCATAAATCCATCCAATTATCATTTTGTGCCTACATAAATATTCTACCGTGTAGCAGAGTATTACTCTAAATTTTCCAACCATTGTTAGCTTACTCATTTTGTGGTCCTGAAATGGTATTGCATAAGCAGCACCAATTTTAAAACATTTATAACTTGGCAGCTCTACCTTCTATGTTCTAGCCTCCATAGCTAATCACTCTTCTAGTGACACTATTCATTCGTCTAATGGCTAATTTAAATTGTTGCTTTAGAGACCTACACAATGAGCATAGAATATATGATTAAATTAAATTCAAACCAAATTTAAATTAAATTTCCAAACACATAACTAGAATTGTTGTCTGTAATACATATATTAATATTATCCCTATACACCTCTTCAGAACAGTAATGCCTTGAAAAGCAGAAACAATCACCCTCCAATGATAAGAAGTGCTTCACAATCATAGAGGACAATACAGCTGTTTTTGTTGGCGTATTACAATAACATATTATAGGCTTAGTTAGATTTTAGGTTTAGATTTAGTTATTATTAATAAACTACCACCAGGTATGCAGTTACTCAACTGCTTCTGTTTGTCTTTGCGGTTATCAGCTTCTTTTGTGCTTTGTAATGCCTATTTAAGGCATGCGATTTGGTTGAAATTACATCGAATGCAATACCAAATAATCAACGCATTAGATCCTTTCTTCTCTCTCTTTTCAATATTTTGGTATCAGAGCCATGAACCCTCCTGTGCCTATAATGTGTGGTGGAAGGAAAAATGTCTGAAGACTGAGCCTGCATTGGATGCATTGATGTCTATTGACTGATGTCTGTAGACTGTAGATTGGATGTGCCGGATGAAAGAGATACATTGTGACGCCGGCAAGTTCAACCCCTAATTTGTGTTGCTGGAATCCTACCAGACTGCATTTCAATCCAACAGCTACCAAACTCACTGTGGTTATGGATGATAAGTACCGCTCCTTTGCTTGCTGTTAGCTTGGGCCTGATCGGGCTTCTTAGAAAATTGTGAAGTCTTAGGGATGAAGAGA
The DNA here is from genome assembly GCA_027943335.1 of Chamaecyparis obtusa. NCBI lineage: Eukaryota > Viridiplantae > Streptophyta > Pinopsida > Cupressales > Cupressaceae > Chamaecyparis > Chamaecyparis obtusa. The sequence continues at coordinate 751,881 of BSBK01002337.1, forward strand.
AAGAATGCAGATATAACAGCATGTGGAAATAGGAAGAAAGCTTAAGCATCGTAAGGTATGATATTATTGAAGATACAGAGGTATATTTTCACTGTGATCCTTATTTTTTTTGGTAATATGTTAGAAGCGACTTCATCCAGTTTTTTATTAAAGGTGTATTCTTGATATAATTCAAGGAGGTATAAGCAATAAATTATTATAATGGATAAATTTACTACTATTGTCAAATTCAAAGGGAACGAATTCCACACATGGAAAATTAAAGTATAATTGTTTTTAATTGAGAAAAATTTATGGGAGATTGTGAATGGGGCTGTCAGAAAACCACAAGATCCAGATGAAGTGACAAAATGGAAGGCTAAAGACCGTAAAGCCACGGCATTGATTGGACTTGGTTTATCAGATGCATACTTGCATCACATTATTTTGTCGAAGACATCAAAAGAAACATGGGATGGGCTTAACACCTTGTTTGGTTCGCAGGCCTCCAGTGCAAAAATGTCCATAAAGCAGAAGTTGTTTGGGTTAAAGATGAATGAAGGTGATAATATTGTTCAGCATATAAGTACTTTTTGTTCACTTCTTAATCAATTTGCAGGTGTGAACTCTAAAGTTGATGATGATGATGCCAAGGCAATCTTATTGAACAGTATGCCTTCCAGCTTTGATCATATTGTTTTCACTTTGAACAAAATGAATCCTAGCTTAGAAATTGTAATTTCTTCTCAAATTGATGAAGGAAGTAAAGCTAATAAGGGTCATCAAATTGCTAAGGAATGTGATTTTGTTACTAGAAAGAAATCTAACATTTCCACTAGAAGAGGATTTAAATGCTTTTATTGTCAGAAAAATGGACATGTGTAGATGAATTGCATTCAACGGGCCAAAGATCTCATGGATGGAAAGTTGAAGAAAGATACAACTTTTGTTGCAGCTGAAGGTGAGACACACTTTTGTGGATTTGCAGTACATACAAATGACTCATCTGATGGTGACAGTCCACCTCGCGGTACAAGAATTGCTGAAAGATTTGTGCTTTAGAGAATAGCAAATAGAGAGGAGGATGGAGGCAGGAGGCAGGAGGGCACCTATCATCTCGAGCTAGCTTCTCGCTCAAAGACGATTCATTGCATGAGAAGCAACCTATTTGTGTCCCTGAAAAGTCGAGGCTTGGCAGATTCATCCCTGAAGAAAAGAGGGGGCTTGACTTATTTGTGTCCCTAAAGAGAAGAGGGGGCTTGGCAGCATGATTGTCCCTTCAAGGAGCAAGGGGGGGTAGGATTTGAATATGATTTGTCAAGCACTTGAGGAGACATTAGACACACTCGGAGGAGATGTGGACTTTTGGAGGAAAGACGTTTCATGTGTAGGCATATCGGTGGTGATTGTTTTCACAACACTTGAGGAGGCTTTAGACACATTCGGAGGAGATGTGGACTTTCAAAGGAAAGGCATCTCATGTGCAGCACTGGAAGAGGCATTAGACACACTCAAAGGAGCTGTGGAATTTTGGAAGAAATGCATCTCATTGTGCAAGGGAGGTGGGAACATTCATGTTGTGCAGACAACTTTAGGTTTTGTGGTCGAGATCCACTAATGCGGACAGTTCGGTGTTTCTTGAGCGAGCGTGGTCAGGAGATCCATTGTTGCAGTCAGTTTTGTGTTTCTTGAGCAAGCGATGAGGATTGGTGAAGGCGCTTCATCAAGGTCTCCAGAAGGGTTGGGTTCAAAACCCTTGCAACTTCCACTCTTGTTCGAATTATTGTAATAAGGGGGGAATGTTGGTGTATTACAATAACATAATATAGGTTTAGTTAGTTTTTAGGTTTAGATTTAGTTACTATTAATAAACTACCACCAGGTATGCAGTTACTCAACTGCTTCTGTTTGTCTTTGCGGTTATAAGCTTCTTTTGTGCTTTGTAATGCCTATTTAAGGCACACGATTTGGTTGAAATTACATTGAATGCAATACCAAATAATCAATGCATTAGATCTTTTCTTCTCTCTCTTTTCAATAGTTTTTTACTCCTCATAAAACTTAAAAGACATGAAAAGAAATCCTCTAGAACCATTGGCCTCAGAACCCATCTGAGACGAGCTTCTTAAGTTCACTGGATAAAGACTAGTTTGTCATTCATACTCTAAACAAAAAGACACGATTTCATCTTTTTGAGTTTATGGAAATATTCACTATCAATTGGATGTTAGGATCTATCAATGCTAGGCTTATCCCCATTACCCTTAACTTACCCTTTAACATGGCCCAGAACTTAAGAGGTCAAAAACAGGCCCAGATCAGGTGCAGTCCATGGGTCAATTTTGACTAGATACCCCTGGGTTGGTGGCAATCAGCCAAACAGGCAATCCAAGATTGACAAATGCACTGGTTGATGCTGCCATAAGACAAGCAATCCCGGTGGTTTCCACAAAGAACACTTATTGAAGTCTATACAGGTGCCCCTTTCATTTACATTTTTTGCAAAACATAAACAAAAATTAACATAATGCATTGTTAAAATTATGAGAGGACATTTTTTGGACATTTATAAAACCTTTCAACAAGAAACAGATGGTCAACCATTTGTTCAACTTACTGTCATTTTCACCATAACCACAATCCCCTGTTTTACACAAATAATTCAAAGTAATTACAAGTTATCAAATAATTGTCCTAGGATCAGACCGGTGCCAATCAAATGCAAAATAACCATAAACTCTGAGCAACCTAGTTAAATAAGTCATATACTAAATATCCAACTGGTCATTGAGTGTTCTATATTCTGAATTACCATCAAACGAAACAGATTAACAAAATCAGCAAATTGAGAATTGAACAATCATGAATTATCAGGTAAAAAAGATCCCTTAGTTGGGGAGACAAAGTATTTCCTGTTGGAATTGTTGTCATTGATGTCAAAGGCTGTTATGGAAAACTATGTTATGATCATGCAAGAGGGAGATTATTGCGAGAATGAGATTATGGATATATTGTCATTGTTGTCAAAGGTTTAGAAAGAGTTAAATGGAAGAAGCTCACTGGGCTTAGGAGATCAGGCCTTTGGCTAGGCAATATTTTTGTGTGTCTGCTAGCAACAGGTATGAGATAGGGCCGACCCCCAGCACCTGAAATTTACTAGCTCCTCATCAGCAATGACTCTGCTAGCTTAACGATTGTGAAGTTCCTTTGTTGGTATGCAGTAGGAAGAATTGCCAGACTGCAACTGCCAACGTCATGTGTTCAATAGCAACCAATATTGGACTTAAAAGTGCTTTTCATGTTCATCATTGGTGTCTGGTCTGTCTGATAAACTGTTGTTTTGAAATGTGTTTGGAATGCATAATGAGAGATGACCGACACTCAACCATCCCTATACAGGCTTATGTTGTAACTTGTTTAACATGTTTGAAATCTGGATTGAATTTGTTAAATGGTAATGCCGACCCCCAATGAAGGTGTTTTAGTTTACAAATTTTGCCAAGGCAATCAGGATTCTTGCTTAACTTGTTTGAGTACTTTTCGAACATTGTAGGATGTACCCTAACCCCCAATTGACCAACTTGGCAAAATACAGTCTTTGAATGCTCTTTGGTCTTCGAAGCTTGGTGGGTATGTTTAAATGTTAATCAGTGATTTTGGAAAGAAGTAAGGGCAACACCCTGACCTCTAACATGCCGACCTTATGTTGGTTAAGCTAGTTCTTTTAGATGTGAGAATTTAAATTGGTTGGCCCACCTGTTAAAAAATAGCATGATTTAATGTAAGTGTTATGGCCAGCTTGTGTCATTGTAAATTGCACGAATCAATGTAAATTAGTGAAGCGTAGTTTGTGATTGTGTAAGAAGAGATAAGTGTGAAAATGGTTTATCATTTAAGAGCAGAACAAATTCAATGAAGAGCATATCAGAGCAGGTCTAACACACAGAAAACTTTGTGAAGTGTGCAAGTGAAGTGTGTGTAATTCCTTATCATTCAAATGCAGAGAAGAGCAGAGTTATTGCGAAAGAGGGAAAGTGCAAAAAAATATCTTCATCATCCTTTGAAGAAATTTTCCTGAAGAATAACAGGTTGGTGCCTCCTAACAAAAGAGATTGATGTCTCTTGCTGAGTTGATGCTTAATTGTGGGGATTGGTGTCTCCAATAAGTTGGTGCCTATTAATTTTGTAAGTGGCGATTGAAGCCTCCAGTGAGTTGGTCCCTGCAAATAATGTAAGATCATTTTATTTTTGTTGTAATTGGTTTTCCCTGAAAGCGTTTCCATGTAAATCTTGTGTGGATGATTATGTGTTTGTTGTTATTGTGGCTGTTAAGTTTTCATTAAGTAAAAGATTCACCCCTTCCGTCTCAATATAAATGTCTACTCGCCATTTCCTCTCAACAAATGTTATCTTAGTTGCGAATCAAATAAGGCAGGGGCAATTAAACATCTTTGTCATATGAATCTTGTAGAATGAGGAATCAGTAAGATCATCCTTTATCTCCCAAAAATCAGAAGTATCTTAAGAAATCATGTTGATGAATCCAATGAAATTCCAGAAAAAACTACTCAATTTCATCATATGTATGTTTCAAGGTCGGTCCGTGTCACAATAGGTCCTACAACAGCAGCAACTCTGAGCCAAATTTTGGGGAAGATTAATCATGACATTCCCACTATATAATAGCATTAAAAACTAGTGAAACCCGGGGACACGCACCTGGGCCAAAACCATGAAGTACCAGGTGCAGGGACGTCCCCGGAATGGGTACTCCACGCACCTGAGCACCCCCGCCGCAGCCAGAGGGTCACCGCACCGCAGCCGCACCCGTCCCAGCACCGCGCGGGTGCTGGGGGACAGTACTTGGGGACTGCCCTAGTGTCCCTCGACCGCACCTGGGACGCCCAAAAAGCAAATTTTTCAAGTTTTTTTTTAATTTTTGTTTTATCTAACTGGTTGTTCTAGTGATGAGGACTTTGGCTTGGGGGATGATTAGAGGCCTCCCATTCTTACATTTTGACATGATTTCAGATTTTGACATTTTGTACTCATTTTGATATTGATGATTGATCATGATTCATTATATCATATCATGCTACTCTGCTCATTGTAATCATGATCATCTTTATGATATATCTTTTTTTTATTTTTGAACAATGAAGTTTGAATCTTTGATAGAAGTTTAGAACATGATTCATTATGTTACTATGTATGTTTATGTTACTATGTTGAATGTTCAATGGTTCTAGTTCGTGTTGCAATTTTGCTGTGTTCAAGTATTTGGTATGTTATATTGAAACATCTTTTCATAATTAGCATTTCAAGTTATATATGTATAGTATGCAGCCCCCCCCCTGCCGTTCCCCCACCGTCCCCCCGTCGTCTCAAAAATTGAGGCCCTTTTTTTTCCCGCACCCGAAACTCGTCCCGGCATCCCCCCGTCCCAACGTACCCCACGCCGGTACATCCCCAAGTACCAACTAAAAAAGCAAGTGTATAAATTACCAATCTTTGGAGGTGTCCAATGATAGATTCCTTTTGGAAAAAAGGAAGAGGCTTCAAGCATTTGCCATGGTTGCAATCATAGAATAAGGGATATTTGTGTCTTATTATTCTGAAACCCTCCTATGCAATTGCAGATGTATATTGAAAATGCTATGTACTCCCTAAGGAAAGCATCATTGAAACAAATCATAGATGATTTCAATGCTTGCAAACTCAGTCTAAGAAGCATATGGTAAACACCTCATGTGGGTAACTTATTTAGAGCAGTTCAAGTTAGCAATTATGTGGAAAACTGAAAGAGCTATGCTTCCCCAAATTTCTAAGATGTAACAGCAAGGGATGTGGGGATGCATTTGTAGGATGGGTTTTTTTAGGCCATTACTTAGGAGATGGAAAGAGATGGCTATCAAAAAACTAGGGAAATATTTAAGAATTACGGAAATTTTATATATTGATATGACAAATCATAACATTGATCAGACATTCTTGTTATGTTACCTCTTCAAAATGGAACTTGAGCTCACAAAATTCCATTACTAACACTATTATTAGCAAGATGTACATACAGATAAATTTTATTAAATTGTTGCATTCTCTTTGAGTTTTGCATAGCAAACAGCCGGTGAATCAGATAACAATGGGCTCTCATCGGCAGTTATTACCAGATTTTGCTAGTCCTCATCTTGGCATATGCAAATCTCTAGAACATAGTCCAGTCCTAAACTATCAAGTTTTCTTGAAAATTAATCTCAGCATTCATGAGAGGCACAACCACATACAGCTATCCAATGTAATTACAATTTTACGAATTAAGAAGGAATTGGCAAATTAGAAGACAAATCACATGTATCCCCAAAACATCCCCTATGGAGCACAAGGTTATATTTGACAAGTGATGCATAATCAAGAAGGATAGTAAAAGAGTTATGTTGAGTAAAAATAAAATTATACTCCTCTTAAGACCAAATATCATTTTTTAATGTTGAAACTTGGGCATTGTTACATAGATAGAAATAAGTAAAGTTGGTGTAGATCTTGAGAAAACATAGTCTACAGTAAAATACGCTACATTTGTGTTTGTCATAATGTCTCCAGAACTGTTATTTGCATCCTCAAAGAGAGAAGAAGAGACAATTATTGAGAGAAGCTTGTCATTTAGCATTCAAAAGACAGCAGCAAATCTACAAATATATTTTTGTTGACCCAAGGTGACATGATTTCTGTAAGTTATTTTTATATTTCTACATATCAAGAGTTCGATTGTATCGAGCTTTGTTAGTATTGGGCCACAGAATTTGTATCAGTAGATATCCTAGGTGGTTTGTCACTCGCTAGTAAACCTGAGTATTATATTTCAGTAATTACAGGCAAGTTTAGCACAATGAAAGTTCTTGAATTTTATTCTATGTAAGATAGCCATAATTACACAAGAAAAGACCAATTATTCTGTACAGATGTTTAATTACATTTTCACTTAGCACCTCCTCTTGTGCCCTATCCAATTTGGTATAGCTTGGTGCACACTATATTGAAAAGGATTGCCAGCTCTACTCTGCAGACTGGTGGGAAAACTGAGCATGAGAAAAAATGATCATATCAATTACTGAGAATTTATAATCACTCCAATCCGAATTCATTATATGACACAATGGTATCAATATTTCCCATAGTTGCTACAAGAGAATTCAGAATTATTTTCAAATATCCCATCTTTGACCATGTTTTGGTTATCAGCTTTTATCCCTAAATCACTAATACTTTAAAAAAGGCAATTAAAATAGGTGCTTTACAGAAGCCTTGTCATTTCACATTTACTGATTCAAAATAGATTCAACTGAATTGACATGCATACACCGAATGTTCTATGTAGACCAGTTAAAATGTTTTGGACTGTCAGAACCAGATGGTGAAGATGAAGTAGGGGAACTTTTTTTAACCTGAGTGTGTTTTGTTAGCAAATTATCAAATTGTAATGTTCTTCTGGGAACCTGATCGCACCACACAGTTGATTCCAGAAGAATACTGCAAAGGGGAAAAGGGGAATATTAACTCCCACCAAATATTTGACATCTAAAATAAGCATGATGCAAGAAAAAACACTACTTTCTAAGTTGCTGCAAGAGACACAAGGCAGTGATCCTGGAAGCACATTGTAAAATTTGGAAAAGAAGGAAAATATCAAGTTTAAGAGATGTTCTCAATGCTCGTACTTCAAATTTCCAAAAAGAGGAAGTATGATTGAAATTAATTTCCAAATTCAAATACTAACTGGATATTCTTGAGTTCAACATGTATTGGCTTGACTTGTGAACGTTGTTACTATTATCTTTATATTGAATGGACAGTCTTTTGAATCGCAGAGCAATTTGAAAGGCTGCATCTTGAATTTGATTATTTCAATCCTTTCTTGTATTTGATTTATCTAAAAAATTCCTGACATCGTGTAGGATAGGGCAAACTTGGATTCCAAAATTGAGGCCCACTAATTTACTGAATAAACAGCTTCTTTTGCTTTCCAAATAGAAATAGAACTGATATTGAATAACAAAATAGAGTGAAGACTTGGGCATGTATCGTGCAAAAGGCTACTGCCAGGTGGAAGTGTTCCATGTACGATCAACAGAAATATCCAGTGTACTCATTCGTGCAGGAGCATACAATAAGATATATAGGAAAAATACCATCTTTAGTACAATTCAAGTCATGAGTACCGAGTATTGCTGGAATCGGAAATGGAGTACTTTATAGACAGCAACCACATCATTAATCAATAATCATATCATATAAGAAATAATACTACTCACAAACAAATTGAGTTTCTTCTATACAGGTGTAGAAATCATTATCTCCATAAATTTTGGTGATCTGAAATTGGAGGCAATGATTTCTCTTACACAACTTCCACCAATATTCCAAATTCAAGTAAAAAGGGAAACAGACAGCAGCAGACGATGCTCCCCACACAAACATACTTTAAATAAGTTTTTCTTTTAAGTGAGATTAAATAACTAATATTTCTATGGGAGGTCCCGAAAAAAGAAGTATAGCATACAAAATTAAATCAATATATGATATAAAATATTAAAATCCATATGTATCAGATATTGAATACAAATAAATCTTACCTAAAGGATTGCATCTGCATAGACGCCACGCAGTCAAAACAGTTCCTTTCAGAACCCCATACCGCTTATATGCTTGCATTGAGTATTCACTACAAGATGGTACATAACGGCAACTTGAGGGTAACAGAGGTGAAATTTCCCCTGTTTCACATTCATAAGACAAAAAAAAATGGTTCCGGCATTAAATTTTTGAGACTGTAATTCATATGTGAAGACAAAAATTTAAGCCGACTTGTGAAGTAGTTTTATGGGATTATGTTGGGGCTGGTAAAATGGGATTAGGATCTACTAATATCAAAACACAGAAAAACACCCGTTCGAAGGGAGAAATGGCCCAATCAATGACACCATGTTAAAAAGCCCTGCAAATAACTGCTTGTTGGAAAAAAAAAGCCATATCAAATAGGCCATGTTTCTTTTTTGTATGAAATGCCTGCAATGCAAAGATATGTCAAGCTATGCAGACTTGATTGTGGGAAAATTCCATGATTAAGCATGTTTGAATAATAATGGGATGCATGATCTCCACGTGACCAGTTAAATTTTTCGGCCTCGGCAGTGACAAGTAATGCTAGACCATGGTTTATTTTGCTAGATTCGGTCTCACCGTTCCACACATGTGAGCATCCCTCATGCAATGAAAGCCAAATAGAGATATCGTTCAGTTCCCAACAAATTGCCCTGGAAGGAATGGCTATTCACAAGGTATGCGTTGCAAGAAAGAGACTTATTTATTAATGACTGCAGTTAATCCAATAGCTACAAAAACAAGAGTTCAAAGTAGTAATTTCAAGAGGCTTTACTTACTTCTGTAGAACGTTAACAAGGCTAACGCTGCTTCTACACCAGGGCTTTGGACATCTTTTTGCTCCCTCATGGCTTCTCTGCCTCCCATTGTTTATGCAAATAAATACCCCAAATTACATGAACATTAGTCAGGAAAACACTCCTTTGCCTACCTTTCGACTTCTCTTCCTCCCATAATTCATTCAAATAAAAACCCCAAATTACATAAACATTAGTCAGAAAAACATCACAAAAAGCTCTTTAAGAGGTTTCAGAGAATTTGTGGGCGTCTCATACCTGCCTTGTCTTCCTCAATCCTGTCTTCATTTGAACAACGTACATAGACAATCCGTTTTGAGTTGTTCGACCTGTCAATTAACTGTAAAAATGATACTCAAAATTAGAGAGTGGAAAATTATTGACGAAAATGCGTGCATTGGTTCAATGAGCGAAATAAAAACACCCACCTGGATATTGTAGGAATACTTCAACCTATTTCCATTCTTGGTGAGATTGTGTTTGTAGAACTTTTTAGGATGGATTTGTGGCGTGAGTTTTAAAATTGATTTGTGAGGTAGAGCCCCAGAATTGGGCGTGACCATGGCCATTATCTGTTTTTCAATCTACTCAGTCATTTGGCCTTTCAAATAAATTCCATACAGAGGGAGTATTATCTATTAAAAATGTGATATTTTCATATCGATCTTAAGGGCTGCTATTAAAGGGAAAGCAAGGTTGTTATTGATATAATTGAGGAGGTGGTGGTATCATCTCATGTGTGAGACAGGGAGATGGAAGAGGCCCAAAGAGGCTTGGGAGGAGAGAACTATGTTTTGTAGGACGGACACAATTGAAATCGAATGACACTTTCTCACTGAATGCACAATCTATGACGATATTTGAGCTAATTATGAAATCATGTTGAAAGTGGACAACATGTTCAGCTTATTTGAAAAGGATAAGGTCAACCAAACTGCTGGTTTGCTGATCAAGATCCATAAAAGAAGATCGGAGCTGGTAAATAATATGGAAATTGTTTTACGCTGGGAGTTTCTTTGGTCCCTTAGACTGATTGGTCTCGTAGACGTCATTATCATTCATTCATTCATCTAAATAAATTAGAATATGAAATTCAAGTCTAGCTGAATTGATTGAACTTAATTGACTTTTAAATTTAGAGATTTAGAAAAATTAATATATCATTTAATTGTGATTTCATAATTAAAAATTAGTTTTATATTTTTAATGTTAATAAATAATTTTTTAATAATCTTTATCAATGGCTTTTAATTATGATATTGATTTCTTTTAAAAAAAAAATTTTTTTAAAATGTTGGTGGTACTAGTTGGGCAATGTTGTTTTATATCTAACAACCTATCCATAACCACAATAACTAGTTGATAATGTTGTCATTATTAGTGGAAAACACAATGCCTTCTTAAAAGGCTATTAAATTTGTAAAATATCCATGTAAAGAAGAGAAAATGAAACATCTTGTGTTATTGGTATTGTATGACATTACATTGTAATACATGTTATGTAGATGCACTTCCTACTAGCACATGAACTCATACAACATCATCTGTATTTTTTATGCAATCATTATGTCATTGTACACCACCTCACTGGACTCAACACACCTTTGTACACCACATAATGGATATTGCAAGTTAGAAATCCTACTTGAGTAACATCCATGTGAAGCTCCTTTGTCAAAATGTGGGATTGGAACATCAACCATGAAAGAAAATAATCTAAGTAGTTGGAAATTCAAGAAGATTGAAACATGAATTATTTTGCCTTCTTCGTCTTGTTTTGTAAATATAAAAATTCAATCCTTGATGTTGAAGAATAAAATATTAAATAGTTTAGGTAAATTAGTTCGATGTGTTTACCCCTCTAGTCACAATAATTCTTATTCTCACCTTTGCTATATGTAATATCCAATTATATCATATTACATTTTCTCTCTAAATAGAACTATCATGCTTTTGCTATTTAAGTCTTCCACTCTTTTTATGGTGTACTAGATTAGCATATTTCTGAATTGTCACATAATATATAAGTATCTCTTATTAAGGGATTGTCCCCTAGATCTCCTAAGATCTAAATCATTCTTATGAGAGCAAGACTTAGTACATGCCCATATAAAGACATGCACAATAGTATAATAAATGTTGCCCAATTAATTAGTGAAGAATCTATATTAATATTGTATCAAGAGTAAAATAGCCAGTGCACATAGACAAACATCAAAGGTTTCTTTAGACATATGGAAGATGATCAATTATGCTCTTGAGAAGTGGTGCCAAGGGTTCTTCAAATAGTTCCATGTGAACAAATATGTCACCTTAGTCTATTTCATAAGCATCCATGTTGTAACAAAACACCTTTGCCCCTTCAAAGTGCAGGTCAACTAAAAAATTCTAATGAACTCAAAGGCAAGATTAGTGTCACAACATTAGATAACTAGATCAAACAAATGAAAGAATATTTTTTCATTGATAATTTTAGTGATATATAGAAAATTTCTATTTTAGTGTTGAATGTTAGAAAAATGGTGTCTCAACCTTGCATTTACATATGATTACTATATATAGTAAGTTTAAATCAGAGCAATATAGATTGATCTAAAAAAATTCTCAAAAGCTATGGATTGGCTAAATATGGATGTCAATAATTTTTCATTGTGAAATCATGACTACATATTTGAAGATATTAAAGTTTTCATTTTTGAAAGTCTTAAAGTTAATTTTGAAGGCCTTAGAGACATTTTTCGAGTGCAAAAGTGGTCATAATCGACATAGTGGGTTACACCTTGGTAGAGAACTTCACGAGCTTTTTGGTGCTTCAAAGAGCATGTCAATCAGGCTTCTGGGTCAAAAATTATGGCCTTCAAAAGTTGGGTCTCTTGAAAGGAGAACTATAAAAATGTGTTGGCCACATATATGAGCTATCAAAGGGAGTTACATGTGTTGGTGTGTGTTTTGACAAATCATATATCATCTTGGACTGGAGATAAGTTGGGCACCACTTTTTTGGGTGGTTTTATCTTGTATTTTTGTAATATTATTGTAATGGTGGGAAATAGGGTTCACTGGGATACATCAACAAACTAGGAAGCTTAGGCCTATCTCCTACTTACATTGGAAGGAAGATGATCCACTAGGCCTCAAGTGGGATGAAGAACTAGGTAGATGCAATTATCATTTTCTATAAATGGAAGCTGTTATGAAATTGTGAATGGAAGAATGCAAGATTAGGGGACAAATGGAGAGAATTGAGGGTTTTTGGTGTGAGTAGGGAGATTGAGAGAAAATGGATAGATGTTGGAAAGGATCCAGAACCAACAGATTGCCATTATCCTATGATTTAAATTTGAGGCTGAAATGACAAGAATGAGGCTACCTGCTTGACCTATTCCCAAGAACAAGGCCCTTGGCTTGTCTAGGTCATGGTAGTTTTTGACAAAACAAATTGTAGACCATAACTCTTTAATTGATCTTTTTGTAGCTCTTCCCACACATCTATCACCTATTCCTACACAAAAAAAAAAAGATAATTTTTTTTTGTAGAAAGGGGTTTACTTAAGTCAAACCCTAGTTAGGTATTAACCTTGAATTAGAAATGTTATTGAAATCATGATGAAGCATAGAAGAGGCTAGATCTAAAAAATAAAGTGTTTATACCTCCATAAACCTTCTTGAACTCATGAAGATGCTTAAATTTTAGTTGATATTGACTTTATGATAGGAAGATCATGGATGCCTTCACAGATTCTTAAATATGCAACTACTCTTAGTCTTCAATGCCTTGATTCTTGATCTCTTGCCTTAGAACTTGAAAATATGAAATTGTAGTTGAGGACTTGATTTGGAATTAAGTTGATGTCAAAATGAGGGAGAGAATCTCTCTTTTATATCTCTCTAAGAATTTTTGGGTGTAAAACTCAATGAAAGCTAATGCAGGATTAAAATCCCTGCTAAAATAGTGTAACTATTACATGGTTTAAATTTGGGCCCAATCATTGGGGAACATGGCATCCTAATTGGATTATTTCTGGAAACAAGGTGCACTAGGCACCTTGGTCCATTCAATGCAGCTAAAAATTTAAACCCGAGGTCCCAATTAGAAAATGGAAGCCAAAATTACATGTGGAATTGGAATGGATCAAGTACATTAGGCATGGAAGGCCAAGAACACTATAGTATGGCCTAGCTAAGTAAGAAATTGTATAGGGATGCAATTTACGACACTACAACTATTTTATGGTTTCATGTACTGTATCTCCTATTATTAGGTGTGTGAGATGGAGGTTGTGTGTAAGAGTATTATAGCTATTTAGTTACCTCCATATTTTTGGTTGGTGATGTTATCCTAAAAAGCTTACTTTGCAAGTATATTGGATATTGTTGTTGATTTCTAAACAATATATCAAGTGGTTTTTGGAGTGTGGATTTTTTCTTCTAAAAGGGTTTTCCTAATGTAAATCACTATGTTGTAGTATGCATTCTATTTATGTTTATTTTTGTTAAGTTTTAGTAACTTTTCTAAAGATCTACAAAGTTTTGCATAGCCCTCCTTTCATGGTTAGTGTAGGAAGTTGTTTTTCTACCTTGACTTCCTTACATTCAAGATGTCCATTTTAATGTCCCATTAGTGGAAAACACTCAATGCACAATACAAAATAGACTATGATCTAATACAATTTTGGAACTCATTAGCTAGTGCATTGTAAGAGAAATACTATCTCCTCAAATATTATAGGGATGATTACTTGATGTTCCAACTTAAGGAACGAATTGTAGAGGAGTACATGAATAATTTCCATTACTATATTTTGTTTGTACACAAGGACAAACCCAAGAAAAATGAAGTTCAAATATACATGAGTGGGTTATCATCTTACACACTAAAAAGGAGTTCCTAAATTTAATTACATTAAGGAAATCATATTGCAACACTTAAAGTTGAATCCAATGGCTAGATTAAAAAAATCTTGCATCATGCAAATAAGAAAAATAATTTATCTCTAAAACAAGAATGAAATTCAAAATCATCTACACCTAATGTTGAACTATCCACATCGCTTGCACAAATTAGAGTAAATGGAAATAAGAACAAATGAAGTGATAAATGACATCTTTTCCATTTCCATAGTAATGTTGATTGCCACGCACAACAATCCCTACTTGTGGAAGCCACATTAAATGTCATCCATGCCAAGGAAAGTAATAATTTATGGCGTCTTAATGTGAATGTCACGGCCATTGGCACTATGGAGGAATGCCACTATCTCTTTCCTAGTCCAAGTGTTGGATTAATAGACAACCACTGTATCTCATCATCTATAATGACGACTAAAAGAACATCATGATGCATAATACATTTAAATATGATGCAGGAGCATCTTGGGTCCTTGGCAATCCCGTGTCACCAAAAACATTTTGGAGTTTGTCTGTGTTGCTCGGTTTCTTCCTTGATCGAGTTGGTCGGTAGTTGGCCGATTTCCTTTGGTTACTGAGTATGGTCGGTTATCTCCTAGGCGGTCAGTTGTTTCACTGGCACTTGGTGATGCTTGTCTGTTGCTCGGTCATCCTTGCTTACCGAGTAGTTTCTTTTGAGTTTCTGTTGAGCCGACTTGTGCATTTATTATGGGTCCCAGATTTAATGCTAGAATCAATCATTGAAAAGTGTGGGGTCCCAGATCTGACCATTCCTTTCATTGATTGTGGATCTGAAGGCCGACTTGTTCGGTAAACTCTTATATAAATGTAGCTGTTTGGTTGTAGTTTAGGCGGTAGTTTTAGATAGAGATAAGAAGATAGTAGATTTGAGATCATTGGCAGATCCTCACATGTTTGAGGACTTCTATAATTCATTGTAATATTTGTCCCTAACCAGGAAGGCCTTACAACTCGGCATGTATGATTATATCTGATGAAACTTAATGAAAGATCCTGCATTCTCTCTCACTGTTGTGTGTTGTTGCTTCCACATGTTGTTGAGTAGGCTAGATCATTAGGGTGTGTCATTGTTTGGCCCCTCCTGACCCTACTTTGCGTCAGGTAGTATCAAAGCGAGGTGAGATCTTGATCTAGGTCTATGGATCTAGGTTTGTAGGTTCCTCTTGAGAAGCCCTAGTTGAATTATTGTGGGATAGCAGATTGTGATCTGACCTACAATTGCAGAGGGTTGTCAAGATGGTTCATGGGAGGTGAGATGCAGATCTAGGATTAATAGATATGCTAAGGTAGATTGCTGCTAGGTTAGAAGCCATTGAAACAACCCAGAGAAGAGGCAGACATCTTGAGGATGTTAGTGATGATGAAATTGAGGAAGAACATGAGAATGCAGAATCTGCACCTGTTATGGATCAAGGTGAAGAAAGATTTTTGAAGGCTTTGACTAGTCTAAATTCTACACCACATTTCAATCCTCCTGAGTATGGTGGAAAATTGCATTCTGATGAATTGGTGGACTGGATCACCGAGATGGAAAAGTATTTTGAGTATGAAAACATTCTTGAAGACAAGAAAGTGAAGATTGCAAGCACAAAGTTGAAAAGTCATGCATCCTTATGATGGGAACATCTGCAGCTATATAGGAAGAGGAAAGGCAAAGACAAAATCAAGGTATGGAATAAAATGGTGAATAAATTGAAAGGAAAGTTCTTACCTTATGATTATCAGATTAACCTAGTTCGTCGAATGCAAAGTTTAAGACAGAAAGATAGCTCGGTAAAATAATATATTGAGGAATTCTATAGATTAGATATCAGA
The DNA here is from genome assembly GCA_027943335.1 of Chamaecyparis obtusa. Classification (NCBI taxonomy): domain Eukaryota; kingdom Viridiplantae; phylum Streptophyta; class Pinopsida; order Cupressales; family Cupressaceae; genus Chamaecyparis; species Chamaecyparis obtusa. The sequence goes on from BSBK01002337.1 coordinate 768,059, forward strand.
TCTGGACATGATGAAGATGATGCGGAAAGAATTGCTAGATACCTAAATGGTTTGAGAATTTCCATCCAAGAGGAAATTAGTTTGGTCAAGTTGGAGAATATTGAAGAGGCTTATCAATTTGCATTAAAAGCCGAGGATAAATTGAACAAGAGACATGAGCAAAGACAAAGAGGTCGAGGTGGTAGATTCCCTAGAGGAAGAGGTAGATCTAATGGTGAAAATGGTAGATCTAAACCTGAAAAGACAAGTCTAGACAAAGGCAAGACTGAGTGGAAAGGTGAAAGTTCATCTAGAGGCAAAGGCAGTAACTACCAAGGTGGTTATAGTAGAGGAAGTTTCTGAGGAACTTGTTACAATTATGGAGAAGAAGGACATAGATCTTTTGAATGTACACATGCTAGTAAGAAGGCTGGTAGCAGTAGAAATGCTTTGGTGCAAGAAGAGTCACCGAATGAACCTGAGAAAGAAAGTAATTTGATGGTAAGGAGAGCATTGTGGAATGAAAGAAAAAAGGAAGATTCGGTAAGGAAAAGTTTGTTCAAGACCAGATGTAGAGTTTCTGATAAAGTTTGGAAGGTAATCATTGACAGTGGTAGCTCAAAGAATCTGGCATCTGAAGAGATGGTCACAAAGTTGCAGTTGGAAAGGTTGGCACATCTGAAGTCCTATCAGATTTCATGGATCAAAGATGAGCATACACTCTTGGTAAGTGAACAATGTTATATGAATTTGAAGATTGGAAAGTACTATGATAAGGTGTTATGTGATATCATGCCTATGGATTGTTGCCATATTTTTTTGGGCAGACCTTTGCAATATGATAGAATGCTATATATGATGAGATATTGCATAAGTATACTATTGTGGCTGATGGAAAGAAACAAGTCTTGTTACCATTAATGGAAGAACCTATTAGCAATGTTTGCACATTTGTGAAATTTTTCTTGATGGAGGGGAGAAAGTTTGTTAACTCTTTGAAAAGGAATGATGTATGTTTTATTGTGATTCCTAACAAGTCGAGTAAGAAAATAGAGGATAATATCCCTGAGGAGATTGATAAGTTACTCACTAAGTATAGTGATATCATTTCTGATAATGTACCTGATGGTTTGTCACCGAAAAGAAGCATTGATCATTGTATGGATCTAATCTCGGGAGCTAGTATATCGAATAAGGCACCTCATCGGTTGACATCTACTGAGAATCAGGAATTGAACCGACAGATTCAAGAGTTGCTAGAGAAAGGTTTGATCAGAGAAATTTTGAGTCCTTATGCAGTACCTGCTGTATTGGTACCAAAAAAGAATGGAGAATGTGTACTGATTCCAGAGCAATCAATAAGATAACAGTGAAGTATAGGTTTCCTATACCGAGAATGGATGACATAATGGATAGTTTTATTGGAGCAAAGTATTTCACCAAAATTGATTTGAAAAGTGGGTATCATTAGATCAGAATCAGAGAAGGTGATGAATGGATGATTGCTTTCAAGACAAAAGAAGGTTTGTATGAGTGGTTGGTTATGCCTTTTGGTTTAACTAATGCACTGAGTACTTTTATGAGATTAATGAATGAAGTTTTGAAGAAATTTTTGGGTAAATTTGTGATTGTATATCTTGATGACATTCTGATATTCAGTAAGACCAAAGAAGAACATTTGTTGCATGCTAGACAAGTTTTGGAGAGATTGAAAGAGGAAAAGTTGCTGATAAATCTAAAGAAGTGTTCATTCATGAAAGAGGAGATTGTGTATTTGGGATTTGTGATCTCAACTGATGGTTTGAAGATGGATCCTGAAAAGGTTGAAGCTATTTTGAATTGGCCTACACCTGTGAATGCTACTGAGGTAAGATCATTTCATGGTTTGGCAAGTTTTTATCGAAAGTTCATAAGGAATTTCAGTTCAATTTGTAATGCTATGACTGAGACTATGAGATGAGATAAAAGGGAATTCAAGTGGACACATGGAGCTGACAAAAGTTTTGAGACTCTTAAGCATAAGGTTGTTGAATTACCTATTTTGGCATTACCTAATTTCGGTGAGGTATTTCAAGTAGAATGTGATGCAAGTGGAAGTGCAATTGGAGCTGTGTTGAGTCAAGAAGGTAAACATGTTGCTTTCTTTAGTGACAAATTGAATCATGCTAGAAGGAAATATTCTGTGTATGATCAAGAATTCTATGCTATTGTTCAAGCATTGAAGACATGGAGACATTATTTGATACCAAGTGAATTTGTGTTGTATACTAATCATAAGGCTTTACAATATTTGGGTAGTCAGAATAAGTTGAATCAGAGACATATGAAATGGGTTGAGTATTTGCAAAGTTGCACATTTGTGATAAAGCATAAAAGTGGAGTCACTAACCGATTTGCTGATGCATTGAGTAGAAGAAGATCTTTGATGACCGAGATGAAAATTGAAGTTCTTGGTTTTGATGAGATGAGAGATTATGATGATTTTGATCCTGATTTTTCTAAGCCATGGAGAAAGTGCAGAACGCCTATTCAAGATCAACAAGATACCAAATGGGATGAATATTTTATTCAAGAAGGTATGTTGTTTAAAGATATTCAGTTGTGTATACCGAGAGGAGTAATGAGAACTAATTTGATAAAGGAGAAGCATAGTAGTGGTTTGGATGGACATTTTAGTATTGATAAAATATGGAATTTTCTTAAGGAGAAATACTATTGGCCACAGTTGTATAAAGATGTTCAAAAATTTGTGAAAAGTTGTGGAATTTGTCAAGTTGCAAAAGGAGTAAGTTAGAATACTTGATTGTATGTACCGATTGTTGTACCTGAGAAACCTTGGATTGACATCACTATCAATATGGATTTTGTTCTTGGCTTACCGAAGACAATAAGAGGTAATGATTCTATATTTGTTGTTGTGGATAGATTTTCAAAGATGGCACATTTTATACCTTATAGAAAGACATCAGATGCAATACATGTAGCAGATCTTTTCTTTAAGGAAATTGTCAGATTGCATGGATTACCAAGGAGTATTATCTCTGACCGAGATAGTAAGTTTGTTGGATACTTTTGGAAGACCCTTTGGAAGAAATTTGGCGCTGAGTTGAAATATAGTTCTACATTTCACCCACAAACCGATAGATAGACTAAAGTTGTGAATAAAAGTTTGGGAAATCTTTTGAGATGTTTAGTTGGAGACACATCGAGTAATTAGGCTTATGTGTTGGCACAAGAAGAGTTTTCATACAATAATTTAGTGAATAGGAGTACTAGAAAGACACCATTTGAGATTGTGAATGGCACACAACCGAGAGGTATATCTGATTTGAGGGACATTGTTGATGAAAGTAAGAGAAGTGCTGAAGGAGTAAAATTTGTTGACTACATGAAGACATTGCATGAAGATGTGAAGCTGAAGCTGGAAGGAAGTAATCAAAAATACAAAGACAGAGCTGATAGATCAAGGAGACACAAGACTTTTGATGTTGGTGATGAAGTGATGGTTCATTTAAAGAAAGGTCGATTTTCTGTTGGAACATATGGGAAGCTAAAGATGAAGAAGTTTGGACCTTGCAAGATTTTGAGGAAATTTTACAATGGAAATGCATATGAGATTGAGTTACCTGATGACTTGGACATATCACTGATTTTTAACATTGCTGATTTGTATGAGTATCATGAACTTGATGAAGACATGGCAGTACCGATGGAATATCCTAAGAAGCAGAAAGAGGAAGTTGAACAGATTTTGGAGCAAAGAACTGACAAGAGTACAAGAGGGAAATGATATATGGAATATTTGGTAAAATGGAAGAATAGACCGATGGAAGATAGTTCATGAATTTCATAGTTTGATTTGGATGCAGCTCAAATCACACCTACCAAATGATTCAGAGAATCATTTCAAAATAACTCCAGGTGTCTAATGCAGGAGCATCTTGGGTCCTTGGCAATCCTGTGTCACCAAAAACATTTTGGAGTTTGTCTGTGTTGCTCGATTTCTTCTTTGACCAAGTTGGTCGGTAGTTGGTCGGTTTCCTTTGGTTACCGAGTATGGTTGGTTATCTCCTAGGTGGTTGGTTGTTTCACTGGTGCTCAATGATGCTTGTCTGTTGCTCGGTCATCCTTGCTTACCAAGTAGTTTCTTTTGAGTTTCTGTTGAGCTGACTTGTGCATTTATTATGGGTCACAGATTTAATGCTGGAATCAATCATTGGAAAGCGTGGGGTCCCAAATATGATCGTTCCTTCCATTGATTGTGGATTTGAAGGCTGACTCAGTTTGGTAGACTCTTGTATAAATGTAGTTGTTTGGTTGTAGTTTAGGGGGCAGTTTTAGAAAAATATAAGAAGATAGTAGACTGGAGATCATTGGCAGATCCTCGCATGTTTGAGGACTTCTGTAATTCATTGTAATATTTGGCCCTAATCGGGAAGGCCTTACATCTTGGCATGTATGATTCTATCTGATGAAACTTAATGAAAGATCATGTATTCTCTCTCTCATTGTTATGTGTTTTTGCTTCCGCATGTTGTTGAGCAGGCTGGATCATTAGGGTGTGCCATTGTTTGGCCCCTCCTGACCCTTCCTTGCATCAAAACATATAGTGTAAGAATTTTACAAAGGCAATGAATGTAATGCCAAGATCTAGAAGCTCAAGAGATAAGACAAATAAGAGAGAAAAGATAATATGATCAAATGAATAATTCAATAATGATTAAATGATAATGGATAATAAATTGATTACATACAATGTAGGAGTGCCTGAATATATAGGCAAAATTGATAAGAATACATGATAAGGAGATGATAAGCTATCAACCACACTAGGTGGAATCACATGTCCACCAAAGGTGGATCATCCTCCATAGTACATCAAAGTATGTGCAACAATGAGAGGATGATAATGTGATAAGAGAACTAAAGGTGGATCTCACACACAAAGAGGTATGAGATGAAAACTATGACTATCTAAAGTGGAATTTCTCCTAACCATGTGCTAAAATGAAATGAAAACTTCTAGATGTCACAATGAAAACTAATATGAAAATGCATTATCATAAGTAAACTTAAGTAAAGTGTAATTAGTGAATATTTAATTACACCAACACCCCCCTAAAGTGCAACTTAGGGGAATGCACTTAAGCTCACAAAGCTATATGACAATGAATGATGGGTCTTGGCTACTAGGCCATGTTAGGTACCCATGTACAATATGCAAGAGAGATACAATGCTATGTAATGCAATCTCTCATAAAGTGGAGAAAGAGGGAAAACCTCACGAGAAAAACCCTCCTTGAAAAAGCGAGATAAAATATCAAGATGCATGGATGGATGGAGTAATCAAGTGATGCAAGAGCATCTCGGGTCCTTGGTAGTCCCGTGTCACCAAAAACATGTTTGTGTTTTCTCTGTGTTGCTCAATTCCTTCTTTGAATGAGTTGGTTCGGTGTTTCTTAGTTTCCTTTGTTTACCGGTGTTGGTCGGTTATCTCTCTTGCGCTCGGTGAATTTTCCTGGCACTCAGTGATGCTTGTCTGGTGCTCGGTTATCCTTGCTTACCAAGTTGTTTATTTTGGATTTTGTTGAGGTTGACTCTTACCATTAATTATGGTTGTGGATTTAATGATGGTATCTATCATTGGGAAGCATGTGGACCTAGATTTGGTTGTTCCTTTCATTGATGATGGATCTAAAGGCCGACTTATTCGATAGCCTCTTGTATAAATGTAGTTGTTTGGTTAGAGTTTAGGAGTCATTTTTAGTTAGAAGATAGAAGCTAGAAGATTAGAGATTATTGGTAGATCCTCACATGTTGGAGGACTTCTATACTTGATTGTAATATCTAGCCTAAATCGGGAAGGCCTTACAACCCGACATGTATGAATCAATTGAAATAAATATATGAAGTGTTCTACATTCTCTCTGTCTCTCTCACTTGTGTGTTTGTTGCTTCCGTGTGTGATCTTTGCAAGGTGCATCTGGTCAGGGTGATCCTTTGGCCCCTCTCCCCATTCCCCCCTTGCGCCAGGTGGTATCAGAGCGAGGTGAGATCTGGATCTAGGTTTGAAAATCTAGGTTTGAGGGTTCCTTCTTGTCAAACCCTAGTTAATTTGTTGTGGGGTAGCAGATTACAATCTGACCTGTAGTTGCAAAGGGTTTCAAGATGGTTCGTGGGAGGCGAGATGCGGATCCAGGATTGGCAGACATGTTGAGACAACTTGCTGCTAGATTAGAAGCTGTTGAAACAACCCAGATAAGAGGAAGACATCTTGAAGATGTTAGTGATGATGAAATTGAGGAAGAACAAGGTGATGTAGAACCTGCACCAATGATGGATTAGGGTGAGGCAAAATTGTTGAAGGATTTGACAAATCTAAAGTCTACACCACACTTTAATCCTCCTAAGTATAGTGGAAAATTAGATTCTGACGAATTGGTGGAATGGATCACCGAGATGGAAAAGTACTTTGAGTATGAAAATGTATTGGAGGAAAGGAAGGTGAAAATTGCAAGCACAAAGCTGAAAAGTCATGCATCCTTGTGGTGGGAACATCTAAAGTTAGACAGAAAGAGGAAAGGCAAAGACAAAATTAAGGTATGGAACAAGATGGTGAATAAATTGAAATGAAAGATCTTACCTTGTGATTATCAGATTAACCTAGTTAGGTGAATGCAAAGTTTGAGGCAGAAAGATAGCTCGGCAAAAGAATATACTGAGGAATTCTATAGAATAGATATCAAATCTGGACATGATGAAGATGATGTGGAAATAATTGCTAGATACCTGAATGGTTTGAGAATTTCCATCCAAGAAGAAATCAGTTTGGTCAAATTGGAGAACATTGAAGAAACTTATCAATTTGCATTGAAAGCTGAGTATAAATTGAACAAGAGACATGAGAAAAGACAAAGAGGTAGAGGTGGTAGATTCCCTAGAGGAAGAGGTAGATCTTATGGTGAGAACAATAGATCTGAACCTTAAAAGGCAAATCTAGATAAATGCAAGACCGAGTGGAAAGGTGAAAGTTCATCTAGAGGCAGAGGTAGTAACTACCGAGGTGGTTATAACAGAGGTGGATTATGAGGAACTTGTTAGAATTGTGGAGAAGAAGGACATAGATCATTTGAGTGTACACATGCAAGTAAGAAGGTTGATAATAGTAAAAATGCTTTGGTGCAAGAAGAGTCACCGAATGAACCTGAGAAGGAAATTAACTTGATGGTAAGAAGAGCACTTTGGAGTGAAAGTAATAAGGAAGATTCGGTAAGGAAAAATTTATTCAAGACCAGATGTAGAGTTTCTGATGAAGTTTGGAAGGTAATTATTGATAGTGGTAGCTTGGAGAATCTAGCATCTAAGGAAATGGTTACAAAGTTGCAGTTGAAAAGGTTGGAACATCTGAAGCCCTATCATATTTCATGGATCAAAGATGAGCATACACTCTTGGTAAGTGAACAATGTTATGTGAATTTGAAAATTGGAAAGTACTATGACAAGGTGTTATGTGATATCATGCCTATGGATTGTTGTCATATTTTGTTGGGTAGACCTTGGCAATATGATAGACATGCTATATATGATGGGAGATTACATAAATATACTATTTGGGCTGATGGAAGAAGACAAATCTTGTTACCTTTGATTGAAAAACATGTTAGTAATGTTTGCACATCTGTGAAAGTTTTCTTGATGGAAGGAAGAAAGTTTGTTAAGGATTTGAAGAAGAATGATGTATGTTTTGCATTGATTCCTAATAAACCAAGTAAGAAAACAAAGGATAGTGTCCCTAAGGAGATTGATAAGTTACTCACCGAGTATAGTGAAATTATTTTTGATAATGTACCTGATGGTTTGCCACCGAAGAGAAGCATTGATCATTGTATGTATCTAATCCCTGGAGCTAGTTTAACGAATAAGGCACCACATCAGTTAACACTTACCAAGAATTAAGAATTTAACCGACAGATTCAAGAATTGTTGCATAAAGGTTTGATCAGAGAAAGTTTGATTCCTTGTGCAGTACCTATTGTAATGGCACCTAAGAAGAATGGAGAATGGCGAATGTGTATTGATTCCAGAGCAATTAACAAGATAAAAGTGAAATATAGGTTTCCTATACTGAGAATGGATGACATAATTAATAGTTTGACTGGAGCAAATTATTTTACCAAAATTGATTTGAAAAGTGGGTATCATCAGATTAGAATCAGAGAAGGTGATGAGTGGAAGACTGCTTTCAAGACAAAAGAAGGTTTGTATGAGTGCTTGGTTATGCCTTTTGGTTCAACTAATGCACCGAGTACTTTTATGAGGTTGATGAATGAAGTTTTGAAGAAATTCTTGGGTAAATTTTTTATTGTATACCTAGATGATATTCTGATATTCAGTAAGACTAGAGAAGAAAATTTGTTGCATGTTAAACAAGTATTGCAGAGGTTGAAAGAGGAAAAGTTGTTGATAAATCTAAAAAAGTGTTCATTCATGAAAGAGGAGATTGTGTATTTGGGATTTGTGATTTCAGTTGATGATTTGAAGATGGATCTTGAAAAGGTTGAAGCTATTTTGAATTGGCCTACACCTGAGAATTCTAGTGAGGTAAGATCATTTCATGGTTTGGCAAGTTTTTACCGAAAGTTCATTAGAAATTTTAGTTCAATTTGTAATGCTATGACTGAGACTATGAGAGGAGATAAAAGAGAATTCAAGTGGACATATGGAGCTGATTAAAGTTTTGAGACTCTGACGCAGAAGGTTGTTGAATTGCCCGTTTTGGCATTGCCTGATTTCAATAAGGCATTTCAAGTGGAATGTGATGCAAGTGGAAGTGCAATAGGAGCTGTATTGAGTCAAGAAGGTAACCCTGTTGCTTTCTTTAGCAAAAAGTTGAATGATGCAAAAAGAAAATACTCTATGTATGATCAATAATTATATTCTATGGTTCAAGCACTGAAGAAATGGAGACATTATTTGATACCAAGTGAATTTGTGTTGTATACCGATCATAAGGCTTTATAGTATTTGGGTAGTCAGAATAAGTTGAATCAGAGACATATAAAATGGGTTGAGTATTTGCAGAGTTATACATTTGCGATAAAGCATAAGAGTAGAGTTACTAAATGAGTTGATGATGCATTGAGTAGAAGGAAATCTTTGATGACCGATATGAAAATTAAAGTTCTTGAATTTGATGACATGAGAAATTCTTATGAATTTGATCCTAATTTTTCTAAGCCACAAAGAAAGTGCAGATCACCTATTCAAGATCAACCGAGTACTAAATGGGAAGAATGTTTCATTCAAGAAGGTATGTTGTTTAAAGGTATTCAGTTGTGTATACCAAGAGGACCAATGCAAACTAATTTGATAAAAGAGAAACGTAATAGTGGTTTGGCTGGACATTTTGTTGTTGATAAAACATTGAATTTTCTTAAGGAGAAATACTTTTGGCCACAATTGTATAAAGATGTTTAGAAATTTGTGAAAAGTTGTGGAATTTGTCAAGTTACAAAAAGAGTAAGTTAGAATATTGGATTGTATACATTGATTTTTGTTCCTGAGAAACCTTGGATTGATATTAGTATGGATTTTGTTCTTGGATCACCGAAGATAGTAAGAGGTAATGATTCTATATTTGTTGTTGTGGATAGATTATAAAAAATGGCACATTTTATACCTTGTAGAAAGACATCAGATGCAATACATATAGAAGATCTTTTCTTTAAGGAAATTGTCAGATTGCATGGATTACCAAGGAGTATTATCTCTGACTGAGACAGTAAATTTGTTGGATACTTTTGGAAGACCCTTTGGAGAAAGTTTGGCACCGAGTTGAAATATAGTTCTACATTTCACCCACAGACTTATGGACAAACATAAGTTGTAAACAAAAGCTTGGGAAATCTTTTGAGATGTTTAATTGGAGACACACCTAGTAATTGGGATTTTGTGTTGGCACAAGTAGAGTTTGCATACAATAATTTAGTGAATTGGAGTACTGGAAAAACACCTTTTGAGATTGTAAATGGAATAAAACCGACAGGTATATCAGATTTGAGAGACATTGTTGATGAAAGAAAGAGAAGTGCCGAAGGAGTAAAGTTTGCTAAGTACATGAAGACATTGCATGAAGATGTGAAATATAAGTTGGAGAAAAGTAATCAAAAATACAAAGATAGAGCTAATAGATCAAGAAGACATAAGACTTTTGTAGTCGGTGATGAAGTAATGGTTCATTTGAAGAAAGGCAGATTTCCTATTGGAACATATGGGAAGCTGAAAATGAAGTTTGGACCTTGTAAGATTTTGAAGAAATTTGACAGTGGAAATGCTTATGAGATTGAGCTACCTGATGATATGGATATATCACCTATTTTCAACATTGCTGACTTGTATGAGTATCATGAGTCGGATGAAGAAATGATAGTATCGAATGATTATCCTAAGAAATAGACAGAAGAAGTTGAGCAGATTTTGGAGCAAAGAATTAGCAGAAGTACAAGAGGAAAATAATATATGGAATATCTAGTAGAGTGGAAGAATATACCGATTGAAGATAGTTCATGGATTTCACAATCTTAGTTGGATGCAGCTTAGATCATACCTATTTCATGATTCAGAGAATCATTTTCAAATAACCCCAGGTGTCTGATGCAAGAGCATCTTGGGTCCTTGGTAATCCTGTGTCACCAAAAATATGTTTGTGTTTTATCTGTGTTGCTCAATTCCTTCTTTCAATGAGTTGGTTTGGTGTTGCTCGGTTTCCTTTGTTTATCGGTGTTGGTCGGTTATCTCTCTAGTGCTCGGTTATCCTTGCTTACCGAGTTGTTTATTTTTTATTCTATTGAGGCCAACTCTTGCCATTAATTATGGTCATAGATTTAATGATGGTATCTATCATTGGGAAGCATGTGGACCTAGATCTGGTCATTCCTACCATTGATGGTGGATTTGAAGGCTGACTTGTTTGGTAGCCTCTTGTATAAATGTAGTTGTTTGGTTAGAGTTTAGGAGTTAGTTTTAGTTAGAAGATAGAAGCTAGAAGATTAGAGATTATTGGAAGATCCTCGCATGTTGGAGGACTTTTGTACTTGATTGTATTATTTGGCCTAAATCGGGAAGGCCTTATAGTCCAACATGTATGAATCAATTGAAATCAATATATGAAGTGTTCTTCATTCTCTCTCTCACTTGTGTGTTTGTTTGTTCCGTGTGTGATCTCTGCAAGGTGGATCTGGTTAGGGTGAGCCTTTGGCCCCTCTCCCCATCCTCTCTTGCATCATCAAGACCCCCTCCATTATGACATACATCATGTATATACAATCAATAATCCCCCCAAAGGAAGGAAACAAGGAGACATGATATCCCCCTCATAATGAATAATCTCCTCCAAGGATGGTGAGTGCTTGAAGGAAAAACATAGAACCATGCCTACAAAAAACATTTCTCCCCTTAGGAAGGAGATACACTAAGTATAGATGCAAGAAGGCTTCCCATTGTGGATAGGAAGAAGGAAAAGGAATCCAAATGAAGTATGATGTCTCTGAAGTATGTTCATGTGTCGCGATGTCCTTGGTTGATGAAGATGCCACGAACCAATCAGGAACAAACCCAATAGAAGGTGATAAACAAGGAACCAATGGTAACTGATCCATGTAAGATTTTGGATCAAACACTAAAGAAAAAGATGCCTCCTCAAATGAAGTAGGAAGAGAAGCAAGAAAGCCCCCCCTCAATGTAGAATGTACACCTGTGATAGGTGTGCCTAGATGAATATAGAAACTATACCAAGAAATCTAAATGATGTTCCTCCCATTAGGAAGAAACAATTCCATATGTGCACCAATGAATCCTCCCTAGTCTCTAGGAAGAATCCTCAAAATGTATGATGTCTCAAGAAACTGAATAGGAATCTCCAACACGAGTATGATCAACCTAAACCATGCAATGTGACATCTCAAGTGAAGTTTGAGGCTCATGAAAACCAATCTCCATAGACTCAAATGTCTTCTTTGAAGTTAAAGAGACCTCCTCCAAATGTTGTATCAAAGGATCCACAATTATGTCAATCTCGAAAGAAGGATCAAGTGGAGAGTGAAGATGAGGGTTAGAGTGTTCCCTTACAAAAATTGAAGAAGGATCATCTTCACAAAAGAGAAGATGAATGTAATCAATGGTGTCTCCCAAATCTTCAATGCATGACTCCATAAACAAAATTGTAATGTATGTCAAGTAGTCATCCCATGGAACTATAATTGGAAGACAAGGATAATCCTACAACACTGAATCACAAGAGCCAATGGCTATAAGAAGGCAAGCACCATCAAGAAAAATAATAGATGTGATCTCAATAGGAGGAGAAGGAGCTGCAACTGGAGGTTCTAGACCTTTTGGGAGTGGAGGAGCATGAGGATATCCATACATTTCCCAAAGAACAATTGTCCAAATATCAGGAATAGTCTTTGTTTGATCTTCATAGTCATTAAGGGAATGCATATCCATATTCCAATAGATAACACTAAGACTTTTTGAGTAAAAGTCCCAATCAAAAGAAGGACTTTTAGGTCTATACTCATACAAAAGGGCAACAGGTTATGCTCACTAAGATGAGCAAGAACCAATTCATTCAATTGCTTGTAGTTTCCTCTTGTCAACCTAATTAAAACATCCATGATGCACTTCTCACATAAAATAATGAGATCAAAAAATCAATGCACCCCTCAAAATGCAATGAACCAAAGAAACCCCCCCTCCAAAATAGATGATTTTGGCACTTTATATCTAGTGTGTGTACAATTGCCACTTGCCAATTTTGGGCCAAAGTGGACTTTTAATTTTGAAATTTACAACTATCTTTATGAGGCCAAATCAAACTCAAATCAATATTGCTCATAATCAAAGAAAATCCTAAGCATTACAATGATCATAAAAGGCCAAAAAAGACCAATTTTTGAAAGTGATATTTTTGTCCAAATAAGGCTACAGTCTGATAGCAAATCTGGAAAGTACTCAAAAAATTATACAATTTAAAAAAAATGACACCTGAAAATGTGTATGTATGAGCCTAGATGAAGCCTCTGAAGTTGAAAATTTGAGGATCAGGAAGGTACAGTCACCAAAAACTACGAGTTCTGCAAAACCCATGATCCAAAACTAGAAAATAACACCACCACTGAAAAGTTCAAGAAATTCTAGCCAAAATAAAAAAAATTGCACTCGATTTGGAGTCTAGATGACCAAGTTATGGCCTCCCAAAGTTAGACTACCAAATCAAAACGGCATATGGTGAGGGCTGCAAATTTTTCAAAAATGATAACATTAGTAGAAATAAGATCTTAAATTTGACGTCCAAATGACTATCACAATAGTGCAAAAATACCCAGAAATGACTGTCAAATGACTGTTAACTTTTAACACACAAATTGGTGATGCAGTACAGAGTTTAAATTTGACGGTTTTGAGGCCGTCAAAAGATAAGAAAAACTTTCTCAGTGATGAATATATAGTCGTCAATTTTAACCCACTAAAACTTGTGAAAAAAGTAAATTTTTTTAAAAAAAAAATACTAGTTTGCTCATGGTTGCCATGTGTCACACTAAGATTGGAGACCTGATGCCGACGTGTTGATGTTGAGCTGGTTGTGGGACTGGGCTCACTAAATTCAGTGGGTATCTGGCTTGGCTCGTCGATTTGGGTTGGAGCTAGCTCAACGAGCCAAGTTGGGGGCTAGCTCGACGAGCTCAGTTTTAGGCTAGCTCGGTGAGTTGAGTTGTTGGCTAGCTCGACGAGATGAGTTGCGGGATTAGCTCGATGAGCTTGGATCAGTCTGTGCGCAAGAGCTATCTAGAAAAGTTGACAATTTGAGTTGGTTGGCTAGCCAAGTCAGACAGGGGAAGTCAATAATCTGATCTGTGTGTGAGATTGAGTCAGTGTTGAAGTCGGCCAACTGAGCTATATGGGAAGTCAGCGAGCTGAGCTAAGCTAAATGCTGAGTCACCGATTCGAGTCAGACCAAAGGTGAAGTCATCAATTTGAGTCGAAGGTGGAGTCGCTGACCCAAGCCGATTATGGAGTCGTAGATCCAACCTTGTTTTGAAGTCACTGAACCGACTAAGTTTTGAAGTCGCCCACCTGAGATGGATTCAAAGTCGTCGATCTGACCTAGTTTTGAAGTTGCTAACCCAACTCAGTTTTGAAGTCACCCACCTGAGTTGGGTTTGGAGTCGTCTATCTGACTTGGTTTTGAAGTTGCAGACCTAAGTGGATTCAGAGTTGCCAATTAGACTTGGTTTTGAAGTCGCCGACCCGAGCTGGATTTAGAGTCTCTGATCTAAGCTGGATTCAAAATCATCGATCTGAGCTGGTTTTGAAGTTGATGACTCGAGCTGGATTCAGAGTCACCAATCCGAGCTAGATTTAGAGTCGTTGATCCGAGATGGTTTTGAATTCATCGACCCGAGCTTGATTTGGAGTTGCCAATCCAAACTAGATTTAGAGTCGTCGATCCAAGCTAGTTTTGAAATCGCTGACCTGAACTGGCACTAGTACATTTTGCACCATTTTTTGATGCACTATTGGTCAAAGTGTCTACCCAACATGATTGAATAGTCAACCAATTGGTTCGTCACTATTATCTGTGTCAAAATATCACCCATTCCTGAAACTGTCGAATGATCGACGCCAATATTGGTCGAAAATGAGGGCAATCTAGTCCGAAAATAACATTGGCATGTGTTGGTGTATTGGTCGATCTTTCAACCAATATAAATTAATATTGGTCAAAAACTTTGGTCACTCCAACCAGGATGCCAAATCGCGACGGTCATATTTCGACCACATTTGGTCGAAATATTTAGCGGCTCCGACCAAGATGCCAAACCCACGATGCCACATTTCGACACAGAATGGTCAATTTAGGCCAGACTTTTGACGTAGGTGGGTTGAAATTTTGATGAAACGCGTAGTGTTTAAAAAAAAATTGAAGATAAATATCTAGACTAATCACCAATGACATCCTGATTGGTTATTGCTCTAGATATTTATCTTCAGGTGTCCACACTCATTCTGTTGCTTGTTGCCAGTGGGTCCTTGCTCATTCTATTTTCTAGACTGCTTTGGGTTCTAGCAATCCATCTACTCTGCTCTGCGTGAAACTGTGGGTTTTTTCATTTTGTTTGAACTATTTGAGACATAGGCTCTAACTGGTCATCTGTGAATTGGTAGAGCTTCCTATTAAACACCCACAACTCTTCAAATCTATTGGTGTGCAATCCCCAAAGGGTATTCTTCTCTATGGGCCTCCTGGTTCTGGGAAAAATTTAATTGCTAGGGTAGTGTCAAATGAAATCAGTGCCTTCTTTTTCTATATCAATGGACTTGAGATCATGTCAAAGTTGGCTAGAGAAAGTGAAAGCAATCTCTGGAAGGCTTTTGAGGAGGTTGAAAAGAATGCCCTGTCCATTATATTTATTGATGGGATATTACAAAGATTTGTCAGCGGGCTTGCAAGTATGCTATTAGAGAAAATATTGAGAAGGTGAGTTTCAATTGTGGCGGCTTTTGCAAACTAGATTTGGTTATGAATTTCTTAATGGTTTTTTTTAACTGGTTTGTTAGAATTTTACATTTTTTAATTCAATTTTCCTCAACTTGTATCTTATTTTTTCAATTTGTCATGTTCTCTTTCCTCTGCACTTTTATAGGATAATATTGAACGTGAAAGAAAAAGAAGTGAGAACCTCGAGGCAATGGATGAGGATGATAGTGATGAGGTAGCTGAAATAAAGGCTGCTAATTTTGAGGAGTCAATGAAATATGCCCGAAGAAGTGTCAATGATGTTGATATTCGAAAGTATCAAGCCTTTGCACAAACACTACAACAATCTCGAGGCTTTGGTTCTAAATTTCAATTTCTTGGTGCTTCTACTAGTGCTTCGAATGTATTTGCTACAATAGATAATAAAGATGATGATGAATTATACAGTTAGGAAACTTAGTACACAATTGTTATCTTAATGAAGTGACAAATGTGTCTGTTCTAGCAGGGACCTTCCGCTGACAAATAGCCAATGCTATTCAATTTGGCTCCAGCTTTTGCTTGTATGAGTTTTATCTGTTCATATGTTTGAAACTTTATTTAGTTTATCAGCCCTTTAGCCGAGGACTTACTAACTTGTAAGTCTTTAGAGAAATATTAACTGTGGCAAGGAAATTTAGCTATGGAAACTTTTTCTCAAGTGGTAGATAATGCTACGAAAACCTTGCTTTTTAAAAAAAAAATCCAGCTGGAAAATATTCTATACTAAAATACTAAATTAATTCTACAACAAAGAAAGTCTAGTTCAACTGATTCTGACTGGTGATTCGTGAATTGGTAAAGCTTCCTCTTAGACATCCACTACTCTTCAAATCTATTGGTGTGAAGCCCCGAAAGGGTATTCTGCTCTATGGGCCTCCTAGTTCTAGGAAAACTTTAATTGCTAGGGTAGTAGCAAATGAAACTGGTGCCTTCTTTTTCTATATCAATGGACTTGAGATCATGTCAAAGTTGGTTGGAGAAAGTGAAAGCAATCTCCGGAAGGCTTTTGAGGAGTTTGAGAAGAATGCCCTGTCGATTATATTTATTGATGAGATATTATAGAGATTTGTCAGCGGGCTCTAGCAATCCATCTGCTCTACTCTACATGAAACTGTGGGTTTTTTCATTTTTTTTTGAACTATTTAAGAGATAGGCTCTGACTGGTGATGCATAATTGGTTTGCATGTTTGCAATGTGGAAGCAATGTTGGGGATGCTAGTGGTGCTGTGGATAGAGTCCTTAACCAGTTGTTGACGAAGATGGATGGTATGACAACCAAGAAAATAGTTTTCATTATACCTAATGGCATTGGCCTGTTATACCCAAGGATTCAATGGAGCCAATATTACAAAGATTTTTCAGTGGGCTTGCAAGTATGCTAGTAGAGAAAATATTGAGAAGGTGAGTTTCAATTGCGGTGGCTTTTGCAAACTAGATTTGGTTATGAATTTCTTAATGGTTTCTTTTGAACTGGTTTGTTAGAATTTTACATTTTTTGATTCAATTTTCCTCAAATTGTATCTTATTATTTCAATTTGTCATGTTCTCTTTCCTCTGCACTTTTACAGGATATTGAACATGAAAGAAAAAGAAGTGAGAACCCCGAGGCAATGGATGAGGATGATAGTGATGAGGTAGCTGAAATAAAGGTTGCTCATTTTGAGGGGTCAATGAAATATGCACGAAAAGTGTCAGTGATGTATTTGATGTTGTTGTTGCTTCTGTTGCTACTTCGGATGTATTTGCTAAGATGATTTCTCCCGCCAAGATGATGTGCATCCATTTTATGGAGATCTGCTAAATGTTTTATATGATAAAGATCACTACAAGTTGGCCCTTGGCCAAATCAATATTGCTCGCAATCTCATTGCCCAAGTGGCCAAAGACTATGTTAGGCTGATAAAATATGGGGATTCTCTTTACCGTTGCAAATCTTTGAAGGTTGTTGCACTTGGACAGATATGTACCATTGTTAAGAGAATTGGACCGAGTTTGGCTTACCTCAAACAGGTGAGGCAACATATGGTTATGTTCTTTTTTCTATCTATCTGGTTTTCACTACCTGTCATTCCTTGGGATATCTTGTAAGGGTTCTATAAATTGATGGTCTATATTTTGGGGGTGTCTTGTATGGGCCTATGAACTTTTTTATCTTGTCTTTTTCTTCAATCCTACAACTAGATTTTGATATGTGGATTGCTTGTAAGGAACTTTGATACCACCATTTCAGTAGTTCTTCATATGATAGTTTTCCATGCAGTCCCCAGTCTAGGCTTTATTTGTAGATTTTTTATCTCAATATTAAAAGAATTAATTTAGTTAAATAAAGGTTTATGTCCCAAACACAATGACAACTAGGATGTGAATTTAATCTTTTTGACAACTAAAGAGTCAAAAAAGATAATAGATGGTTCAATATAACCTACAACTTTGTCCATGTAAGAGTTAAACTCTAAAATTTATGGTATGAAGACCTACAACTTGCAGCTAAGAATATGATACTGAATAATTATGACTTATTTTAAAAATTCAGGAAAACTTAACAATTTCTGTAGTGATTACTTAAAAAAAAGTATACATGATCGATGACTCAATATTTGTAACCTCTCCGAAACTTTTCCTTTCCACTTCAATATCTTTCCTTGATAATTCTTGATCTCCTCAAAATCACTAGAAAAAAAATAATGACAACAGAACTTGCTACTTTAGAAAATTGCATCAATACTTAACTTAAACATTACAGTCATGAAGGGTGTAACAAAATCTGATATGCTAATAGACAAACTCATTTTGCACAAAATGACATTAAGCATGGATCTTGGTTTACATGTGGTACATCAATTCCTTCATCAAAGACATTATCTATTACATTTATAATTGTTTATTTAGGCTCCATAGCACTAGCATATACACAAAAAGAATCTGTATTAAAAAAACAACATGGACACTACATATATATAAAAATAACCTGTTAAAAAAAAGAGAGGCCACTGAGGACAATTACACAGGTCTCTAGAAACAACATTACCCAACTCTTTCTCTCAAGCCAAAGACTTAGTGTGTTCAATTGCCCAAACTAGCAGTCAATTCTATGCTGTTGAGTATATCTGTCAGGCCCTCCTGCAGTTTGATCAAATTAAGAATAGAAGATAGGAACTGATTTAACACTTCACCTACTAAAAAACACAAACCAATGAAATAATCCACATTAGGCCAAGAGAGGTTAACACATTCAATACGAGATTACTTACACAAAATGAGGCCAAATCATGCCAGACAATGACAATGAGAAGGTGGAAGCTCATCTGGCCTCACCCCCCCTCCCCCTAACATCAATCTAAATTCCCCATTAACACATAACAATATTCATTAACATGACATATAATTCAATATTAATACACAACATTCATAGATAATTAATTAAAACAACATTCATGCAGTTATTAAGATAGTTTTATTGATATTTTTGTCACAATTTGATGTTCGGGATAGAGGAAAAGCACCTACAACAACAGAGGCAATAGTTGTAGATACAAATGATGATATCCCAGAAATCCCTAATATAATAAATACGGTGAAGAAAAAACTAAAAAGAGTTAATGCAAAAATTATTACTATTTTTCATGACGCTACTACCGGCCTCACTGCGATATCCATGACCAGGTAATTGAGTAAGCAAAAAATCTTGTAACAAGAACAAATACATATTTTAGTTCACGACATAAAAGAGTATAAAATATAAACCTTTATTGAACTTTTGTTATAACTAAAGATTCATTATTGCTTACTTCAAAATGATGTGCTCACGCCATCAATTCATCTGTCCTCTTCAGCATCTCCTCGGTTGGATTTGCATCTTCCAAAATAGTAATAATTTTTGCATTGCTCTTTTGCTTCACCATATTTATTATATTAGGGATTTGGGATATCCTCATCTGTATCTAGAGCTAATGCCTCTGTTGTTGCAGGTATTTTTCCCCTATCTGATATTTATCTTCAAGTGTCCACACTCATTTTGTTGCTTGTTGCCAGTGGGTCATAGTTAATGATTGGGAGAGCCATGTTTTGGCACCAGTCATGTAGTACAATCACTAGAATTGAGTTTTTCAGCACGACTGGGAAATTTTTGTATATCAACATGTGATAGAGTTTTTTTCCCAAACTCTATCGCATGTTGATATACAAAAATTTCCCAGCCCATGCCAAAAAACTCAATTCTAGTGCTTGAACTGAGACCTTAAATTATTGAGCTTCTCTTTGTTTCGAGAATAGTTTAACATTCTCTACTTAACAGGGCCAACCACGTGAAGGTGGAAGCTCATTTGGCCCCTCCTAGAAGCCTCTTATGACCCTTTATGACATTTTAAGACCTCTAAGATGTATTCTTAGGGATCGTAAATGGTCATAAAGGGTCATAAGGGGTCCTGGGACACAACAAATGAGAAACATAATTGTAGGCATCATGGTCACATCTTTTCAGAGATAATGTAATTGAGTGGTATACCCAGATGATGGAGAGCAACTTATGCACCTCTGGTTCCAAGTTGTTCTCCATCCCACAGTGTCAACTTGGAATCGAAGGTGCAGAAGTTGCACTCCATCTAGGTATACAACTCAATTATGTTGTCTCCAAAAAAATGTGACCATGATGCCTACAATTATGTTTGTCGGCTATTGTGAAATCCTCATCACCCTTAGCTACCATCCTAAGCCTTTCTTCCCTCTCCAGTTCTTCAAGCCTCTGCAAGATATCTGGATCAATAAAGTTTGCAACATTGTGTCCATCCATGATCTTAGGAATATCATCTTCTTTCCACTCTTCATTTTCCAAAATATACTGCTTCTTCAAGCTTGTAGAGTAGTCTCTAGTGGTTGCAAATCAATCTTATTACAAACTACAATAAGAGGCTTAGTAATTCTAATTTAATTTGTCTGTGGACTGAGACCTTAAATTATTGAGCTTCTCTTTGTTTCGAGAATAGTTTAATTAACATTCTCTACTTAACAAGGCCAACCACGTGAAGGTGGAAGCTCATCTGGCCCCTCCTAGGAGGCTCTTATGACCATGTAAGACATTTTAAGACCTCTAAGATGTATTCTTAGAGGTCGTAAATGGTCGTAAAGGGTCATAAGGGGTCCTGGGACACAACAGTTGAGAAACATAATTGTAGGCATCATGGTCACATTTTTTTGGAGACAACGTAATTGAGTGGTATACCCAGACGATGAAGAGCAACTTCTACTCCTTCAATTCCAAGTTGACACTACAAGATCCCAAGACCATAGATAAGGAATAAATTTAGAGAGCGGAGGAGGGCCATAATAACAAAAATAATACTGGACAAACCTCAAGTTAAATGAGGCAACTGCAAACATTTTAATAGAATTTTATTATTAAATAATGAAATTTTCATAGAGGGGGCTTAGAACACTAGTATATGAAAATTTCATTATTTAATAATAAAAATGTATTAAAATGTTTGCATTTGCCTCATTTAAGTTGAGGTTCATCCTGTATTATTTTGGTCATTATGGCCCTCCTCCGCTCTCTAAATTTATTCCTTATCTATGGTCTTTGGATCCCGCAGTGTCAACTTGGAATCAAAGGAGCAAAAGTTGCTCTCCATCGTCTAGGTATACAACTCAATTACGTTGTCTCCAAAAAATTGTGACCATGATGCCTAAAATTATGTTTGTCAGCTATTGTGAAATCTTTTGTAGTCTGGCCTTTTTTTCCTTTGATGTGTCCTGCAACCTATGAAAAGTTTGAAATATGTTACATGATATAGATATAAAGATCACTAATTAGTGCATTATTACATTCTACTAGTAGTTAATACTATTGCATACCTTCTTCTCTCATTTGTTGGTGTAATTCCTCTTTGAGTATCCCCTTTCTCCTTTTCATCCAAAATGAACTCATTCCAATCCCTCACTGGAATAAAGGGAGGACACTCCTACTTTGGTTTTGGACGAGTCCCTCATAGTCTTAAGATGTTTGGCAGCTTTTTCTAAAATTTTCTTTTGCTAATAATTTATGTATTGACTCTTTTTAGTTTTTTCTTCAACATATTTATTAGATTAGGGATTTCTAGGATATCCTCATCTGTATCTACAACTATTGCCTCTATTGTTGCAGGTGCTTTTCCTCTATCGTGAACATCAAATTGTGACAAGAATATCAATAAAACTATCATAATAACTCCAAAACCCTAAATAAAATAACATAATAATATAACATTTTTCAACTATCTAATTTGTACAATTTCAATAAGGTTTACCGTTGCTGACGAATGGGTGGGAGGAGTATCCTCGTGGCTTCTATCATGTGGGGAATCCATGTCACCTACTCTTTTACTTCTTTCATAGTTTTAGTGAAATCCTCTGCATGTCCACTCTTCATCTATTTGTGGATGGTAAGCCAAGCTAAATGATAGGTTAGTTCCAAGTCTTTTCCATAAGGTTTGCCAAAAATGGCTCATGAACTTACTATTCCTATTTGATACAATGCTTAGTGGGCATCCATGTATCCTTACAACCTCCTTAACAAAAATATGTGCAATGTAACTAGCATCATGGGTAGTTCTACATGGAATAAAATGCCTCATTTTAGAAAATCTGTCTACCACCACATAGACATTTCAGAAGAATATGAATGAATAAATGTTTTGAGAAATATTTGAATTTAATTTTGACAATAACATGAGGAGTGATATATTTCAAACTTCAGCAAGACTTCATACCACGTAGTGTTCGTAGATTACATTCAATGCATTATTTACGCTTGTATTGGTGGGAAAACTCTTGAAAATGCGAAAAGAGATTTCATTCAACCATGTTGTTTACATGACACATGTAGTTTACTTCCAGCCTAAATTAGCATTGTGTACAAATTTGCGGATGGTACGTGGTATGAAGCCTCCCTCAAGCTTGAAAATGATATTCAATCCATAGTCAATGTCTATTTAAACTTTAGGATGATACTTATATGATGGCTTGAGTAAATTGTTCTTACCTTGAGACTAGTAAACCATGGGATTAGAGGATGGTTGTTATAATAGCAATTGTGTGTCTATGGGATACTTTTATATTTTGTATTAAATGATGATACATATGTGTTTCTTCCTTTTACAATAGTTTATATTCTGATACTTATAGCCTATCATTTTGATACCTTGTATTCAGTAGATGTTGGCAAGCCCATCTCATCTTCCCCCATCTCATCATCCTCATCACCCTTAGCTGCCATCCAAAGCCCTTCTTCCCTCTCCAATTCTTCAAGCCTCTACAAGATATATGGATCAATAAAGTCTTCAACATTGTGTCCATCCATGATCTCAGGAATATCATCTTCTTTCCACTCTTCTTGCCTCTCTTTCCCATCTCGCAGCTTGGGCATTGCAACATGAATCCTATTTTCCACAACTACTGATGGATCCTTAGGTGTAGTTGAAATTACCAAATGGCCTTCAAAGGTCAAGGAACAATGGAATAACCAAGAAACCACTATACATTAAATCATGATTGATAGTAGATTGGGGCTCACCTGAGCCATAAACATGAAGAATTATTCTAAAAAAAGATGTAAACCATATATATGTGCACTTGAGGCAAAGAGAAGTTACGTCATATCCATATTAAAATATCAATTACAATATGAAAATACTAAACTAACTAATTCCTGAGTTCATCTCTGCATATGGTCGCAACAAATATATGCGATTGCAATATAGAGAAGGCATCGTAAAAATATAATTTCAGAATTTTCCCTAGCCTAACACGTTTTGCACTCAAATCCTTCATCGCAGATAAGTGGAGATGATGGATAGATGCAGATGAGTTATCATTGACCCAACTAAAGTATCTGTAGCCATTATTTCCCTGTGATGCCCAATCTACATCAGTTCTTATAATATAATGAATAGTATTTACATTAGAAACATTAAATATATACACATTAGCAACCTTTTTTCTATTTGGGCAGCACCAAAATTGTCGTCCAGGGTTGCTCTGTGTTCGTGAAGTCTTCAACACACACTGCCCACCACCACATTGATAGTTTGGCACATTTACAAGAGCCATCGAGCCTATATCAATAATGCACCGCACCATTGTTACTATAGAAAAATCATTAAGACTATAGAAAAATCATTAAGACTAGAAAATCAAGTTCTAGAAAAATCATTATGACTATAGAAAAATCATTTAGACTAGAAAATCAAGTTCTAGAAATGGACGGTTTTGGTGCTTTTCCATTACAACAATTGAGCATTCATCATTTGGTACTTCTTGGTGTATTCCATTTAAGTTTTTCAGCTGTCGTGTTTATGTGCACGTTCTTTATGTGTTTGGCTTCTCTCCCTCACAAGGGATACACCGATAGGTAATTGATTTGAAAGCATAATGATTTGATAGTTTTTTTTAGGATAGGCGTAATCATCCCACCAACCTTAATTAGCAAAATTTGTGATATATGTCAAGTACTTATAATCAGTATGCCCAACAAACATAGACTTAGTAGTAAAAGCATGTCCTTTGTTTTACTAGTTTACTTATAATCAGTATGTCCTTTGGTTTACTAGTTTAATTTGGTTTAAGAATGGTTTGTTTCATGTTTGAATGTACCATTGAATGAAGCTTGGTTATATTAATTACAATATTAAGACTCGTGACTCTTCAAATTCTCTTGTTTCCTTCAAACCTCCAAACATGTGTACTATGAGATTTCCTCCAACAAATGGATTTGTGATGATTTTCACAATAGTACATGTGTTGGAGGACTACTCAAAGTACCGCTTAGGCAAATCTGAATGTTCATCACCTGTGCATATAAGAGTTGATCATAGAAGGTATATGCACAGGTGAAAAACATGCATATTTGACCAAGCAATACTGGGAGCTAGACCCAACAACAAATAGATTTGTGGTGATTTTCACAATAGTACATGTGTTGCTGGGTAAGCTCCCAATAGCACTCAGGAAAATATGCATGTTCATCACCTGTGCATATGTAGTGCCTCTCATGGAAGATACAATCACTAAATTCTGCATACTCCTTATTTTGTTCTGGGTTGATATTGTCAGACATGGTCTTTCTTGAATGGAATGACTTGTTACTTGTACATTGACTAGAATGTTGGTGGAAGAAGGATGATTTGTTTGCAACCATTTTTTCAACTCTAATTTTCTCAACACAAAGGGACATTTATCATAGCCATAGAAACATGATTATTTTAAAATGGAATACACCAAGGAGTACCATCAGAAATATTGACTATTTACAATCATGAATAGTTAACCTTAATCAAATAGCTCATTTTTTTATCAGCATGTGTAGTCTCTGTGTATATGAAAAATGAATGAAATATCAAGCTAAAATAAAACAGTGATAAAAAAATTCAAATTCAAGGCCTAATTTACAAGAGCAACAAACATTAGGACAAAAGAAAAATCATTAAGACTATAGAAAAATCATTAGAACTATAGAAAAATCATTAAGACTAGAAAATCAAGTTCTAGAAAAATCATTACAGCTATAGAAAAATCATTTAGACTAGAAAATCAAGTTCTAGAAATGGACGGTTCTGATGCTTTGCCATTACAACAATTGAGCATTCATCATTTGGTATTGTGTATTCCATTTAAGTATGTCAACAATGTTCAAGAAATAAGAAAAATCATTAGGACTATAGAAAAATCAAGTTCTAGAAATGGACGGTTCTGATATTGCTTTGCCATTACAACAATTGAGTATTCATCATTTGGTACTTCTTGGTGTATTCCATTTAAGTTTTTTAGTTGTCGTGTGTATGTGCATGTTCTTTATGTATTTGGATTCTCTCCCTCGCAAGGGATACACTGATAAGTAATTGATTTTAAAGCATAATGATTT
The DNA here is from genome assembly GCA_027943335.1 of Chamaecyparis obtusa. Taxonomy (NCBI): domain Eukaryota; kingdom Viridiplantae; phylum Streptophyta; class Pinopsida; order Cupressales; family Cupressaceae; genus Chamaecyparis; species Chamaecyparis obtusa. The sequence continues at coordinate 793,510 of BSBK01002337.1, forward strand.
GATAGTTAGAAGGTTGGTTAATAGATTCCAGACGGTTCTTTATAGAGGGCAGTCTATTTGGAGTACACTTAATTTCTGTGCAATTTTGAAGTACACTATCTTGTAGGTACAGTCGAAACACCAGCGTATTGATTTGAAAGTTTAGAATGTGATCTTTGCTTGGTGGTAATGTAGGAATATTTCCAGGCATATAGTTGTTTCTTTAAGGGAATATTGTAGGGCCCAAATGATAGCCTTCAATTATATGTACTAAGTGTTACAATGGAACTATGTTGACTTTATTTTGTAGTTATTTAACATGAGAGTTTGTAGATTAATAGGAGTTCACATTTTTATGGGAGCGTATCATTCAATTGAGCATTAATGCCCATCTATATCTAGTGAGATGAACATAACTCATGTACCTCATGCTAGTGTGCTTGGATTAGACTAGACATTATCCAACTGCCTGTGAGGGTTGTCACTATTATTAATTGGTGTAAAAGGAGGACCGCCTGTGTGTTATAGCACTTTATATAAATACTCACTATTTAGATAATGTCTAGTCTAATGAAAAATAGTGTATACAAGGTATCCAAGCACACTAGTATGAGGTACATGAGTTATGTGCATCTCACTAGTTATAGATGGGCAACTATGGCACACTAGTATCTGTGAACTCATATTAATCTACAAACTCTCATGTTAAACAACTACAAAATAAAGTCAACATAGTTCTATTAACACAACCAAAGTTAAAATTAAATTATCTAAAACAAATGGTGCCTTAGAGGGATAGATGAACACTTTGCTAAAGAAGTTTGACTATTGTTTGTGAAAATACCTCCAAGGAATGCAGGTACTACCAAGGAGATCCAGGAGTTGAACGAGAAGAACAGAAGGTTACATGAATCTTACAATGCACTTTTGGCTAGGCTTGAAGCACTGGAATCCAATCAAAGAAGAGCAGCAGATGAAGGTGTTGATAGTGAAGAAGAGGAAGAAAGCCATAAGGAAGGGGAAGGAGAGGAAGAAGAGGAACAAATAGATCCTGAAGATCCTATACTATCTAACTCCTATTACATCAACTCATGCCTTTATAGATTTAGCCTTATTACATGACATTCCATCAAATTCACAAAATGGACCATAAGTCCAATTACATTGATATATTTATGTTTTGATCTTTTAGATCCTATAATATTTATGATCATTCTTCAATAGCCATTCAAGTGATCCCTTTTCATGACTTTTTTAGGGTGCCCTGCACCATACTCCCAATGATCAAATCAATCCAAGTCCCTTGGATTGGGAGTTTCTTTCATTTCCTCCAATCTCTATCCACTTCTTGTTGAGGACCTGCAACAAAAGAGTATTCCATGTTCATGTGTTCTATGCCCCTGAAATCAAACATTATGTGCTCATGCCAAGCATTAAATCTGTTAGCCTTCATGTTTATATTCCCATAGATGTGTGCAAAAACAACACTTGCATGGTGAACACTATCAAACTCCGGCAAACCTGTCATAAAAGTGTTAGAAACAAAAATAAACAAGGTTTTCTTGACCATTGGTTTCTATACAACTCTCAAAAACTTTTACACTCTCCTCATCAGAAACTCCTTGAACTCTCTCAGCAAGTCCTCCATTCAATAGTTTCTTCTCTTCCATAAGCCTTTTAATAGGCCACACAACCCTCTTCCTCATCTTCTTATGCCAACTTGTGGCTTCTTGTTGCAACATTGTCTTCAAGAGCTTTGAATCTTCACTCTCTAAGGTCCCTGTCACCTCTGAGACCTCTTTCAACTTCTCATTCCAATGCCATCCTCCTTGGCATGCAAACATGTCATCTATGGCTTTCTTCACAACCCTATCTTCTATCTTTTCAATAGAAATTTTTAATGGACACTTGACTATCCCAACTTGGATTCCTTCATCTATGCACTCATCCAGTTCATCAGCAACCTCTACAATTCCATTCTCTATCTCTATTATCTCAACTTCTTGAGAATTTTCCTTTTGTGGCCCACACATCCTCATTGTCTTCTCAATCCTGTCATCTTCATGAGTATCCTCATACTCTGACTTCTCTATGTTCATCTTCACATGCATCTATGTTCAGAAACACTTTATATGGTGTTCTATTGATTGTTCAATGTTGTCATTAGCATTCTCACCAATCTTCTCTTATATCCTTTTGTCTATTGTCTTCCCTTCACTCCCCAAGATTCCATTCCACTCCAAAATACCAACACTCCTTGTCAATGTCCATGAAACTTCTTCATCTTTCAAGGGTTGCAACACAACTCTCCTTCCTCTATCCAAGAATGTGTAAGTGTTCTTTGATCCATCATGGAGGGTACATTTACTTATCTACCATGCTCTCCCAAGGATCAAATGAAAATCCACTATGGGAATGATGTCACACCATAGGCTGTCCTCATATGGCCCAATGCTAAAGTGCACTTGTGCTTGCTCTGTCACCTCAACTTGGTCTTCCACATTAATCTCATGTGCCCTATATGGCATCTCATGTAGTATCCTTGGAAAATTCAACTTCTGAACCATCTCAATGGAAACAAAATTTGAAACACACCATTTGAAACTATAACTTTACAAAATTTGTTTCTGCACTTACAATGTGTCTTGAATATGCATGGCTCTACAATGTACCTTGCATCCAAATCTGCATTAATGATCACCATCTTTTTTATATCCCTCTGATGTTAGCAAAAAATTTCTCCACACTTCATCTACAATCTAGGATTCATTCAACTTCAAACCACCACCTTGGAATTCTCTTTAAAGGATAATTCAACTTTAAGGGTTCAACAAGGGATTCTAGGTCTTTAAAATCTCAGATTGTCTTCTCCCACTCTTCTCCCAAATAGATCCTAAAGAGCACAGGACAATCAGGATATTCAAGGCTATGAAGAATGAGTAGCATAAGGTGAGGGGAGATATCCCTATGTATAATGGAAGTCTAAAAGAAGAAGAGCTTTTAGAAAAAATAGCAACAATAGAGGAGGTTCTTCAATGAGGGGAAGAGGAGGAAGGAAAAATTAGGTTTGGGAAGAAAAGGACAAAGGATTGAATATGACAATGCTGCATAGTCCTAGAAATGCAAACTTTTGGGATTTGAACTATGTTCAAATAGGTACAGTCAAGTGTCCTATTGAAGGGAAGCCAATAAACAACCATGTTCAGATGTGGATCTCCAGTGGGTAGAAAGAACCAACTGTCAAGGCACCATATTCCTAAAGTATAGGTTCAGACTTAGACATCCAATGCCAGGACTGATTCTTGGGACAAGAATCCTTTCAAAGGTGGTGAACATGGTGCAAGGGCACCTAGAACATCCAAAGACTACCAGGAGTCCATAATGACAACCATGCACCTAATGACATCTAAAGACATCAATTGGAATGTATTGGCACCTATAATGGCCTATAAGGTCATTCCATGCAATGCAAATGGAAAATATGTAATAAGTCTTAAAAGGCCTAATAGGCCTTAGGACCAAAATAAGAGCCTAGGATGGTATTTGGTGTTACAAGTTTATAATAGTTTAGATTTGATTTTAATAATGCTTAATAAGTTCATTTGGGTCACATTTCAAATTCTTAAGGCTTCATTATCTTTAAAAGTTTCAAAAACTCCAAATTTGTATTGTTCCAAATTCAAAAATTTGAAATTCAACAGTTATTAGAAAATGGAGGGAATTGGATTTTGTTATGTTTTAGTGCAAACTAATCCATCCAACTAATTGGGATTGGTTGGGGTAGTTTATAGGATTCCATCAAATATGCCAAAGTTTCATTGTACACCAGAAGAGGCCTAGTGTACGGACTGTACTGAGTTTTTGATAAATAAACTTCTTTCAAATGCAATTTCCTTGAGTTCTTAGAGTGATTTTGGATTCATTTTGTCATTGGATTACATTTCAATGCATTTGGAATAGTTAGATATTGATCCTAGACCACATCTATGCATTTGTGAGGTCTGTATTTATGTATTCCAAATTGTTGGAAACTGCAATTGAAACAATTATTGTATTGTCATTGATGTCAAACCTGAATTGGTAAGACTGTTGCTACGTAGGAAAGTACTATATCTATTTGAGTGTTGCTAAGGGGATACGCAAGGTTGGTAACAATAGCACCTAGGGAAAGGTTGAGTTATCTTGATAATACAAAGTGTACTTGACTATGTTGTACAATGATGAGATAATGTATTGTTTATACTAGTAAGACTGAAGACTAAATTGGTAGGCTTGACCGAGCAAAGAATGGACAAATCATGTTTAAGCTGAGTAATGTTAGTGTTGACCGAGTCAGTGTATGCCGAGCAAAATTCTAGTGTCGACCGAACAATAGTTAATTGCCGAGGAAGATTGTATAAGCCGAGGAAACATTTCTAGTAATGACTGAGCTTTCTACATGAAGACTGAGTAGTTGATCACAGTATTGACCGAGCATCAACAATTTTATATTTGAAGAGAATTTAGTTTTGGAGCCAACATTTTTGAATTCTTGGATTATGTAAAATGTGTTGACTTTATTTATTGATTGTTTGAAAGCATTAAATGCACTGTAAAACATTTTATTGTAAATCTTTAAGAGATTTGAGATGATTCTAGAAATGAAGCCGAAGAACATGAGCAAGTAGATTCAATGAATCTGACCTAACCCTAAGATCTATGAATGAGATTGAGCGGCATAAGATGAGTTAACCTAATTGAGGAACATATTAAAGGGAACTTGAGCATGGGATATGTGTGTGCATGGGGTGAAAAAGAGAATGTTGGAAGATCAATAAAGTTTTATTGACTATATAAGCAGAAAAGGTTGAAGGAGAATTATGATGGTTGCTTGAAGAAAAGTTCTAAGCAGATCAAAAATGGAGATGGAAAAGTTTCAAAGTCAGTAAACTAGCATTAGTGTACAGAATCAGATTTGATATTTGCAAAGTGAGTTGTATATTTTTCAGATAAATATTGCTGCTACTTTCTAACCATTGTAACAGTCAAAATCCTTTTAACAGAGGTTGACCTAACAGTCATATGTTAAATCCTTTGAACAAGGTTGCATTCTAATGGAGTGTATGTAAGTCCTATGACAAGGCTCACTTTTAACAGGGTGATTGAAATCCTTTAACTAGGTCACACCTGATAGTGTGTATTGTAACCTTTGACATGGTTGGCTTTTAACCGAGCTCACTTCAGAAGAGTGAAAATAATAGTAGCATGTTACAAAGTGGTTTTTCCCAAATTGGGTTTCCACTATAAACCCTGGTGTTAATACTTGTGTGAATGTTTTATATTGAACATTTCTGTATTTTACAAGTTAAGTTACAGCTGGGTAGTGGACTGCATTGTTATATGTTTCTATTATTGAATCAGTGATGACCGAGTTTGTTTTGGTTATTGGATCTGATTTAAGGAAAAAAAATTAAGTTTGTTTTATACATCAGGACCTGAGAACAACTGATTCACCCCCTCTCTCTATTGTTCTAAATCATATTAACAATTGGTATCAAAGCTTTGTTGCTTATTATTAGTGTTTACAAAAATCAAGTTTAAAGGGGCTTGAAGCAAATGATTAGGATGTATAAGAAGGAGGTACCGAAGCTGAATAAGGAAAAATTCCCTGCATGGAAAAGCTTGATGAAGCTGCATTTGGCCGGTATTGGTGACTCTGCAAAGTACTACATTGAGAATGGCTATGCTTCACCTGTTGCACCTTTGACTGCCAAAGAAATGAGAGCTAAGCATGAACATAATCAGGCAATGCTGGAAATTGCATCAACCCTCAGCTATCCAGAATTTGAGGACATTAAGGATTGCACAACTGCTAAGGAGATGTGGGACACTCTTGCAAGGATCTATGGTGGTGACTTAAATGTACTAAAAGAAAAGGCCGAGAGTCTTAGAGGTAAGTTTGATGAAATGAGAATGCAAGAAGGTGAAAACATTGCACAATATTGTGGTAGAATAAAAGAAGTTGTGAATGCTATTAGAGGAGCGAATCGGGTTATTGATGATGAAACTATAATTGGGAAAGTACTAAGAACCTTGCGTCCTATATATGCTATTAAGATCTCAACTATTCAGGAATCTAGATGCAACTCTGCTAATGTGCTTACTTTGGAAAGTTTGGTTGGTAAGCTGGCTGCTTTTGAACTCTCTAACTATGATAATTTCACTGTTGGAAGCATTGGTAATGTTGAAACTGCTTTCAAGTCACAGCTAGTTCGGAACAAGCCAAAGAAAGAAAAAGAAAGATGCATCAGTGAAAGTGAAAGTGAAAGTGACAGTGACACTTCTGATGAAGAACTGGAAGATCTAGAAGCTCTTATGGCTAGAAGACTGAGAAGAGGAAAAGGAAAGTATAAAGGTAAACTCCCTATTATATGTTTTGCATGTAATAAAGTTGGTCATATAGCTGCTAGATGTCCTGACAGGAAGGATAAAGATGATGAAATAAAAAAGAAAACACAAAGACAAAAGAGATGACAGAAGCTACTGAAGGATCAAGGACTACAAAGGAAAAGGTAAGAAATCTTGTTACACTACTGAAGAAGAGATTGACATTGATAGTGATGATTTTGAAATTGAGGTAGTCTATGTTGTAATGAAAGATGAATCTGATGAGGATGAGAAAAATGCATTGATATCCAATGTGAACAAGAATGATAAATGGATTATTGACAGTGGTTGTTACATCACATGACTGGTGACAAAAATAAGTTTGAGACCTTACATCATTACAGAGGTAAAACTGTAAAATTTGGTAATGATGCACCATGTCCTGTTAGAGGACAAGGTTTGATTAAAATGACTGATAAGATATCTTGTGAAAATGCATATTGGGTGGAAGGTCTTAATTATAATTTGTTAAGTGTTTCTTAGCTCAACAAAACTAGTTACCGAGTGGAATTTCATCACAAGCAAGCTAAAATATTTGATGCTACTGGAGAACTAATTGGAAGTGGAGATTAGACTAGAGGTAATTTGTTCTATCTTGACCTATCTGAAGAAACATGTTTAATTGTACAACTTGATGATATTTGGTTATGGCATAAAAGGTTGTGTCATGTTAACTTTGACAATTTGGTAGATATAAGTAAGAAGAAAAAGGTAAGAGGTCCACCTAGATTGAAGAAACTTGAGAATGTGATGTGCAAGGAATGTTAGTTAGGAAAGATGACAAAGTCAAGTTTTAAGAGAAAATCCTTTACTTCTGAAAACATTTTAGATTTGGTTCATACTAACCTTTGTGGACCTATGGGTTTATAAAGTTACTGTGGTGCTAGATACTTTATCTTATTTTTTGATGATCATACCAGGATGATGCATTTAATGTTTCTAAAAAAAAAATCTGAAGCTTTTCAATCCTTTAAGTGGTATTTGGCTAAGGTTGAGAAGGAGACAAGTAGGAACCTGAAATGTCTAAAATCTGACCAAGGTGGAGAATTTACATCAAATGAATTCAATCTATTTTGCAATGATAGAGGAATTAAAAGACAAATGTCTGCACCTAGAAGATCTCCATAGAATGGTATAGCAGAAAGAAGAAATAGATCTATCTTGGATTATGCAAGGACATTCTTGATTGAAAAGAACGTGGCACAGAAATACTGGAAAGAAGTTATAAGCACTGCTATCTAAACTCTTAACCGGGTACAGATCAAGAAAGGTACAAATCTGACACCCTATGAATTATGGCATGGGCATGCACTGAGTATTAAACACTTTAGAATCTTTGGAAGTAAGTGCTATATATTAAAAGACACTAGGAATGGAAAGTTTGATGCTAAGAGTGATGAAGGCATATTCCTAGGGTATTCCATAAAAAGTAAAGCTTACAAGTGTTTGAACTCTAACACTAACAAAATTGTGGAAAGTGTGAATGTGAAAATTGATGAGTATGCAGAAAAAAATGAAGTTGATAGCAAAAGAGAACCAGAAGATTATAGATCTTTTGTGTACATTGAGGAAGAAGAAGAGGCAAGTAACAAACTTGAACCTGATGCTGAGTCTCGGGTAAGCAATGCCGAGCAATAGATAGATGTTGCTGAGCATCAGGAAAATAGTGTGGAAAGAGAACAAGAACATGTTGAGCTACAAGAAAATGTTTCCGAATATTAGGAAGAGGTTGTCGAGCATTCAGAACTTGAATCTGACAATCTTGTTGGGGAACCTAATGAAATAGAGGAGAGAAGAGTTGAACTTGTTTTGGAAAAATATGTAAGAAGTCATCACAAGCCTGAACAGATAATTGTAGACAAAAATACTGGAATTCAGACTAGAAGTAACAATAAGGATCCAACATGCCTATTGTGTGGATTTGAACCTAAGTCAACTAGAGAGGCATTAGAGAATGAAGACTGGATACAAGCAATGCATGAAGAGATTGACCAAATTGAGAAGAATGATACTTGGACTCTGGTGCCAAGACCTAAAAACAAAAATGTTATAGGAACAAAGTGGGTGTTTCAGAATAAGATGAATGAAAATGGTGAAATAACTAGGAACAAAGCTAGGTTGGTATGCAAAGGCTACGCACAAGAAGAAGGAATAGATTATGGGGAGACATTTTCCCCTGTAGCTAGATTGGAAGGAGTAAGAACTCTGCTTGCATATGTTGCTTATAAATATTTCAAGGTATATCAAATGGATCTCAAGTCTACATTTTTAAATGGTATACTAGAAGAAGAAGTTTACATAGAACAGCCAGAAGGTTTTATTGATCCTAGCAAAAGACACATGGTGTGCAAATTGAGCAAAGCACTATATGGATTGAAACAAGCTCCCAGAGCATGGTATGAGAGGTTGCACAACTAATTGATACAGATTGAATTTTCAAGAACAAATGACACAAGCAATCTATACATGAAAGATGATGAAGGTAAAGGTATCCTATTGGCAAAAAAATTTGTGGATGACATTATTTTTGGTGGACAAGATGCATTGTGTAAAATATTTTCAAATGAAATGCAAACTGAATTTGAAATGAGCATGTTTGGTGAGATCAAATTCTTTGTTGGTTTACGAGTATATCAGAGGAAGAAAGGAATTTTCATTACACAGTCTAAGTATGTTAATGAAATACTGAAAACTTTTGGGATGGAAGATGCTAAACCAGTGATTACTCCTATGGTTACTAGACAAAAGTTATCTAAGAATGATGATGCTGCAGAAGTGAATAAGACTTTGTACAGATCCATGATTGGAAAATTGCAGTATGTTGTACATAGTAGACCAGATATTGCACTAACTATTGGGATTGTGGCAAGATTCTCTGCCAATCCTAAGGAAACACATATGATGGTTGTGAAAAGAATTATGAGATACTTGAAAGGAACTGCTGACTATGGTCTATATTATAAGAAGCGTGACAAATTTGAACTCAGAGTTTATACAGATGTTGATTGGGCAGGAAATGTAGATGACAGAAAGAGTACTAGTGGTGGAGCTTTCTTTCTTGGACAGAGATTAGTCTCCTAGATGAGCAAGAAACAAAATTGCATTTCCCAATCTACTACCGAGGCCGAGTATGTTGCTGCTATAGTAAACTGTTCAAATCTATTATGGATAAAACAATTGTTGATAGGCATGAAAGAAGAAATCACTGAACCTGTTGTTATTTTCTATGACAACACAAGTGCTATCAATATTTCTAAGAATCCAGTTATGCACACTAAGACCAAGCACATAGCAATCAAGTATCACTACTTGAGAGAATTAGTACAATATAAAGAAGTTTGAATGGAATATGTGAATACAAAAGAACAATTAGTAGACATATTCACTAAAGCTTTACCTAGAGAAGCTCATGAGTATTTGAAAAGTCAATTAGGGGTCCTTCCCCTAACTGAGGCTGCCTAGTCAAGCTAGGAGCACTGCATCAAATATGCTACAATAGAATATTTGAAAAATTGATGCAAAAGATTGTCACACTTTAGGGCTGGCCTAGAGTTGGAAAAGGAGCAAAGACAACGAATCAATCATAAGCAAGATGACAGAGGGAGAAAACACTGAGCTACACAGATATTATCTACATCTGATGGATGTATGTTTTAGTTACTGCTTTGGCATTTTTGTCAAAGAGGGAGATGAACTGATATGATAACACATGACACTGAAAAGTAAGGGTGATGAACTGAAATGAAGGATCAGGATAGAGGGAGATCTGAATACTTCTGACAGTCACATAAGTGAGGCTTATAGGATTCTGAATCAGAATGAAGTTAAGGATATTATAAATAATTCTATGATGGACAGATAAGTTTTTGGATTGGTTGGTAATCCATGTGTTATTCAAGTGATATCATATGGTGTTGCCATCAATGCCAAAGAGGGAGATTGTTGGAAACTGCAATTGAAACAATTGTTGTATTGTCATTGATGTCAAACCTTAATTGGTAAGACTGTTGCTACTTAGGAAATTACTATATCTATTTAAGTGTTGCTAAGGGGATAGGCAAGGTTGGTAACAATAGCACCTAGGGAAAGGTTGAGTTATCTTGATACTACAAAGTGTACTTGACTATGTTGTACAATGATGAGACAATGTATTGTTTATACTAGTAAGACTGAAGACTAAATTGGTAGGCTTGACCAAGAAAAGAATGGAGAAATCATGTTTAAGCAGAGTAATGTTAGTGTCGACCGAGTCAGTGTATGCCGAGCAACATTCTAGTGTCGAACGAACAATAGTTAATTTACGAGGAAGTGATGAAGGGTGTTCCCCTTAATACCACAAACACATAACAAAAATAGAGAAACAACAACAATATGCAAGAACAGAAAATGGGCTTCTTGTTCTCTCCACAAATGTGGAACTACAACTTTCATAATTACAATATGCAAAGCCACATGGGCATTCCCTTACAATATTCTGTAGGACAAAGCCTCAAATCAATACCCAGATCTACTACCCAGAACTGTCTCGAACTGCCTAAGACAACACTATGGGCCTTCCTTATATAGGCAATTTCCACTGCCCGAGAAGGTTCCAAAAATTTAGCCTTTTAGGGCCGACCAAACTTAGAATTATTTTATTTTAAAATTTATTACATCAAAGTCGGCTCAAAATAGCTTTTGAAACCCAAACATAAATTTTGAAGGAAAATCATTTTCTGCCATTTCAGGTGACCCAACTTCCGAAGACCATAAGTCATCGCCAATTGACCTGATTGATTATTATGACCCTAATTTAGAAAGTGCATGAGGAGCTCTACAATGCTTGAATCAAGCAAGCTTCATTCAATCAAAAATTTGACCTCATCCAGGGCCTCTAAAGCCTTCAAAACTGAGTTCAAAGTTTCTGTACCCTGTTTCCAAAACCAAAAATTTTCAATATCTTCAAAACTAGACTTGATCTAGCTATGAAACTTTACTGGTAAGCTGATATGAACCTCCACATGTGAAATCAGAACATTCTGAGACCATATGACCAACTTACTAAAAATAGCAAGTTTCCATAAATAGCAGCTCTGCACAAGATAGCCCTTATTGAAAAGCAAATAGAAATATTTTTGGGTGATGCAAGATTGCTCTTACACCCAGGATGCTCCTGCATCAAGAAGACTGTATATGCCAAGGAAACATTTCTAGTAATGATCGAGCTTTCTACATGAAGACTGAGTAGTTGATCACAGTATTGACCGAGCATCAACAATTTTATATTTGAAGAGAATTTAGTTTTGGAGCCAACATTGTTGAATTCTTGGATTATGTAAAATGTGTTGACTTTATTTATTGATTGTTTAAAAGCATTAAATACACTATAAAATATTTTATTGTAAATCTTTAAGAGATTTGAGATGATTCTAGAAATGAAGCCGAAGAACATGAAGCGGGTAGATTCAATGAATCTGACCTAACCCTAAGATCTATGAATGAGATTGAGTGGCATAAGATGAGTTAACCTAATTGAGGAAAGTATTAAAGGGAACCTGAGCATTGGATATGTGTGTGCATGGGGTGAAAAAGAGAATGTTGGAAGATCAGTAAAGTTTTATTGACTATATAAGTAGAAAAGGCTGAAGGAGAATTATGATGGTTGCTTGAAGAAAAGTTCTGAGCAGATTAGAGATGGATATGGAAAAGTTTCAAAGTCAGTAAACCAGCATTAGTGTATGGAATTGGATCTGATATTTGCAAAGTGAGTTGTATATTTTTTAGATAAATATTGCTGCTACTTTCTAACCATTGTAACAGTCAAAATCCTTTTAACAGAGATTGACCTAATAGTCATATGTTAAATCCTTTTAACAAGGTTGCATTCTAATGGAGTGTATGTAAGTCCTATGACAAGGCTCACTTTTAATAGGGTGATTGAAATCCTTTAACCAGGTCACACTTGACAGTGTGTATTGTAACCTTTGACATGGTTGGCTTTTAACCGAGCTCACTTCAGAAGAGTGAAAATAATAGTAGCATGTTACAAAGTGGTTTTTCCCAAATTGGGTTTCCACTATAAATCCTAGTGTTAATACTTGTATGAATGTTTTGGTTTGAACATTTCTGTGTTTTACAAGTTAAGTTACAGCTGGGTAATGGATTGCATTGTTATATGTTTCTATTATTGAGTCAGTGATGACTGAGTTTTTTTGGTTATTGGATCTGATTTAAGGAAAAAATTTTAAGTTTATTTTATACATCAGGACCTGAGAACAACTGATTCACCCCCCCTCTCTGTTGTTCTAAATCATATTAACACAAACTAACCCAAAAAATTAATAACTAACTATTACCAGTTACATGGAGGTTGTAAATTGGTTGGAGAGGCTTATTAGAGCATGGATGTGTACGTTTGAGACATAGGGGAGTAAGGGAAGATAGAAGAATCAATAAATGCCAAAGAAACAATGTAACATACTTGGGTTTTTAATGAAATGTAAATTATTCTCCAATAGACCCTATCACTGCCCATGAGGGTACAGTCAAAATCCTTATTGGTTTATTTCTTCTTTCATGAATGGTATGAATAGAGATGGATTGGTGTAGTATGGTTATATATTTATACTGAGTTTTTGATAAATAAACTTCTTTCAAATGCAATTTCCTTGAGTTCTTAGAGTGATTTTGGATTCATTTTGTCATTGTCTTACATTTCAATGCATTTTGAATAGTTAGATATTGATCCTAGACCACATGTATGCATTTGTGAGGTCTGTATTTGTATTTTTACTCAATTAATTCTGACTAGCAGAGTAGTTTCAGCCATTCCTTTGATAGTTTTGTGAGTTTCCAATTGAATATGGTCATTCCATGACCTCTGACTACTATAACACATGGAATGACTAAGTATTAACATGTAATATAGTTCCCTAATCCATTAATGTAATGAGAAGGAAGAATGTTTGGGTGATCACCATAATTTATAGAGGAAACTTAATGAATTTGCTTGGTATGCTACATCAATAGCCATTTGGTCTGAAGGAGGAACATAGATTATGATTTGGATCATCTTATAATGATCATCTAATGGTGAAAAAACTACCTATTGGACCTAGAAGTGATCGAAGATAGGAGATTTAAGAAACCCTTGGATTAAGGGTTTAGAAGTGCTAAATTTGGGGATTTTGGGGTTCTCGGTAGAATGAGCCCTATTCCTTTGAGGTTTGTTCATTTTTAGACATTATTAAAGACTAATGAAGGTTTGGAGTCTTGGGAGTGCAAGGAGTCTATGGTTGCTTTGTTATTTGGGGTCTTTTTAAGCACTTTTGAAGCCATAGTGTGTAGACAGTCACACCTGGTCTAAAAGAGTCCATTAAAAGCTGACTACCCTAGTTTTATGTCAAAAATGCTCTATAGATGACTATCACATGATTTCTTTTAGATTTCTCCACCAAATGATCTCAGACCGGTCACAATTGAAAGCTATGACTCTAGGTAGACTTCCTATGGAGTTAGATTTGACATTCCAATCCACACGAAGTCGGCAAAAAAAAATACCAGTAAAAAAAATGTTAAAAACATAGTTTTCTCAATCTTGTTTACAATATTTCCTCTTCCAACCTTACAATCATAAATTTAACACTAGTACATTTACAGTGTAACATGATGCGGTGATTCATAAATTTAGGGTTTTGCAAGTTCATCTCTAAATCAAATGTATATAAACAATGATAAAAAATGTGCCAACAAATACCAAATACATGATGCCCTAGCACATTGCTCATGGGCCCTAAGTAGGTAACCAATAAAACAATGCCAGACAAAAGCAGAGTAAGGAAATCCTTACAGGCGGTCCTCCTTTTACACCAAATCATAGTGGCAACCCTCGCAGGCAAGCAATCATCCTTTTACACCAAATTATAGTGGCAACCCTCGTAGGCAGGTGGTCCTCCTTTTACTCTCACCAAATAATAGTTCAAACAATTGCAAGCTCCAGCTCCTTCGCGCACTCCAAATTAAAACCAAACAATGAAATGAGATACAAAATCTTTTTTATTTTTAAAGTTATGCCCGTGTTGGTTGAAATTTTGACCTACATTGTATTGGTCAAAATTTCAACTAACATGGGCATGGATTTTTAAAAAAAGGAATTTTTCCTTCTATAATCCGACCAACCTAAACCTTTTTAATTGATTGTCAAAAATTTTGGTAGAAAAATGAGGTCAAATGTAGTAGTGTAGATTTAGAGTTGTTGATCTGAGCTGGATTCAAAGTCATTGATCCTAGCTAGATTTAGAGTCACCGATCTGAGCTGGATTCGGAGCCGCCGACCTAAGCTAATTACAAATCGGGCCTTAGAGGTCTGATTTGCAAAATAATTTTGCCTCAAATTTGACTTTTGCCCAAGATAGGTAAACTTATAGTCAATTTTTTTGGAAACGGCCACCCGAATGCAATGGTGAGGTTCGATCTTGCTCAAAATGCTCCCACAAAGTGTTGATCATGGATTTGGTGTGTGAACCTCCAAAAGTTGAAGCAACAATGGCTCTCTAGCGGTTATGCAATGAAGAATCCTATGGCTCTGATACCATGTAAGAATTTTCCTAAGGCAATGAATGTAATGTCAAGATCTAGAAGCTCAAGAGATAGCACAAATAAGAGAGACAAGATAATATGATCAAATAATAATGGATAATAGATTGATTACATACAATGTAGGAGTGTCTGAATATATAGGCAAATGCGATAAGACTACATAATAAGGAGATGATAAGCTATCAACCACACTAGGTGGGATCACATGTCCACCAAAGGTGGATCATCCCCCATTGTACATCAAAGTATGTACAAGAATGAGAGGATGATAATGTGATAAGAGCACTAAAGGTGGATCTCACACACAAAGAGGTATGAGATAACAACTATCACCATCTAAAGTGGAATTTCTCCTAACCATGTGCTAAAATGAAATGCAAACTCCTAGGTGTCACACTAACAACTAATATACAAATGCATTATTCTAAGTAAACTTAAGTAAAGTGTAATTAGTGAATATTTAATTACACCAACATATAGGTATATCTATTGAAGTTCACCTATAACCATACTCAATGGGATAATTATAGTAAGGTAAGGAAATTTAGATAAATATAAATAAACTTTATAGGGTGTAGTTAAACCCCTATAGTATATGGTCATTTATGGCATCTTGATACTATAATTAAGTGAAACTCTAATTGGGAGAATATATTTGGATGATAGGTTTTGTATATCAATAACAATGGATAGATTATACTAGTTACTATTATTTTAAGCTTCACAAATCTTCAACAAAGATCAAAGTGGCCGTAAGGTTTCTAGCAAACAATATCATGGTGCAAGATGATTTTACACATGTAAAAACTTATAATTCTCATGGTTTGTCTAGATGAACAACACGCAAAAGCAATCACACATTAACAACACTATCACAATAATAATAATTTGACAATGTACTTTAGGAGTATGGGAGTTTATTGGTCAACATGGTCAACAAAAGACCAAATATAATATTTATTCATGAGGCAACCCAAGAGTACTTGCATCAAAGAAAGGTGGCATGTGGTTCATTTGCATTGACTATCATACCCTCAATAAGATCATGGTAAAAGATAGGTATCAGCTATCGTGTATTGATACCCTCTTTCATTGGATCTATAGTGCAAAATATCTCACATTGAAATAAAATTAGGATATCGCTAGGTTCATCCTAAAGATATATGGAAACAAATTTCAAACCAAGGAGGTATTGTATAAATGGGCATTCATGTATTTGTACCTAATTGACACACCAACAACATTCGTGTACATAACTAATGACATTATGTGTCCCTACACCAACTCCTTTGTGATTGTCCACTTGGGTGATATCTATACCTTTAGTAAGACATATGAGGAACTCATGGAGGACACTCGTGTGTCTTAGATACTCTATGTCAATTCAAGTTGCATAAAAGCACCATAAAAATCTAGCATCTAGAGTAAATCGCTAATTATGAAAGCATCCAAATAGATATAAATAAAGTCAAGATGATATATTATTAACCAACTCTTAGTGAAATTGCCAAATTGTGCAACTTTTTTTAACTCACAAAGTTCTACCAATATTTTTTTTCTTAAAATTCTTGAGCATTTCATGGTTGCTCAACTAGATTATGCATTCCAAAGAAAAGTTTCTTTGGACACCTACAAAACAACACCCCTTTGAGGAGCTGAAATTCATTCTTGTTTTGGCAATCCTTGACATTATGCACCTCTATCAAATTCAAACTAGTGCATTTGATTATTTATTTAGCATAATACTCACTCAACATGGGTATTCAATTGTCTACCATTTGTATACATTCAAAGAAATGGTTTACTTCTATTCTACCTACAAGAAATAAGTGCATGGTGTTTATCATGTTATGAATCAAAGGTTCCATTACATTATAGACTTGTAAGAAGATAGTCATTCATTCCAATCATAAATTATTTTAGTTTCTTGCTACACTAAGAAAGTTGGAAAATGCATACCATATTTGAAATATTTCTATATGGTGATCAAGCACAACAAGAAGAAGGATAAGATGGTAGTATATTTTAGTTATTAAATAAGATCATGCATTCACCATAGTGTTGGAATTGCATGGTAAAAAATTATTTGATCAACAAATTCTCTATTCAACAAACCCATACTTAGTGCAAATGTACACAATGCTTGGACATTGTAAATTTAGGTCGCTGAATTCTAATTTCACAATGTTTTTCTCGATACTTGGGCATGTCTATGTTTTGCAAGGAAATTTTTTTCATAAATTCTCTAAGTGGAACACTATGCCAAAAAAATTGGACACTAGCATTACCAAAATACTAGCAAGGTTTATACTAGCTACGTGCAAAATTATGTACCTATATCAAATTTAGACTAGTGCATTTGAGTATGTATTTAGCATAATACCCTTTGATCATGAGCATTTAATTACCTACCATTTATATACATTTTTAAAAATGGTTGATAAATAATTGTATGGTATTTGTTCATGTTATAAATTAATGGTGCCATTACATTATAGATTTGCAAGGAGATAGTTGTTCATCTTAATCATAAGTCACTTTAGTTTCTTACCTCACTGAGAAAGTTGGAGAATACATGCCATATTATCAATAGTTCTATATTTGGTGATCAATCTCATCAAGAAGAAAGATAAGAAGGTAATAGAGTTAAGCTTATAACTAGTTTAGGCACTCACTATAGTATTGGACTCATAGTAACAATTTGTTTGACCAACAAACTCTCTATTTGGTAGCTTTCATGCTTTGTGAAAATGTAGACCGTGGTTTCACAAGGTAAATAGGTTGGTGAATTTTAATTTTAAAATAAAAAATCTTCATACTTGGGCATCTCTATGTTTTAGAAGGAAAACCTTGTCATAGACTAATCTTGGTGGAACAATATGCAAATATAGTTGGACACTAGCATTACAAAAAGACTAACAATAATATAACAATATTTATTTTCCCCTTGTATGTGTGCAATCATTGATTTCATATCATTATGCATGCCTTATTGCATTAACAAGATCACAAAATGGAAGCTTTGGCTTTATACACCTTTGGTAATATCACAAAGACCTTGGGAATCTATTAGAATTATTTTCATAAGCATACTACCTATTACAAAGCATTATAATGACTAAGTTTTTTCTAAAATAAATAAATTTTCAACAATGATCGCCATGATTTTTTTAGGAAAAGCATTATAACATAGAAGGCCATGTATTTATTTTCAAATTGTATCATCCTAAAAAGTTGGCACCCATAGGTCACTGTACAACACCCCTAGGATCAAATGAAAGACCACGATAACTTCCACAAGAGAATGGAAAGACAATTGCAACAAGATGCAAGAATGATATTAGTGGTAATATACATCAGCTAGATTACAATAACATAATTGATGGATTGAATTGATTCCAGTGGAATAATTTACAATGCAGATGTGCCTTCTTATATAGGCAATGCAATAAGAGACTATGATACAAAGTAGATAAGTTATCACCCACACAAGGTGGAATTACATGTCCACAAAAGGTGGATCATCCTCCATTATGCAATGAAGTATGTACAAAACGTGGTGGATGATAATGTGATATGTGCACTAAAGGTGAATCTCACACATAAAGTGAAATGTGATAACAACTATCACCACCTAAAGTGGAATTTCTCCTACAACATGTGCAAATAAAGGTGAAAACTCCTAAGTGTCTCGTATGTAAACTACTATGCAATTAATTAACCTAAGTAAGCTTAAGTAAAGTACAATTAGTGAATTTTTAATTAAACAAACAAAAAAATTTATAACAGATAAGGCCATGTATTTATTTTCAAATTGTATTGTCCTAAAAAGTTAACACCCATAATTGGATGCTCTATTAGGTCCCATTTTGGTGATTTCAAGACTTGATTTTTTTATGCTTGATCCTAGTAATTTGATTCTCCTTTTCCTACATCTACCCTATCATCTCGACATGTAATTCAAATTTGGGCTCATTCTCCTAGGTACAATACATTTCAAACATTTTGTTCTTGCCTATTTTGGCTCAAATTTGGCCTGGAGCCCCATGTCGATGTTTTGGTGGGAACTTAAGTCCTCTGGTGAGCCTGGCTCAATTTTGCATCCTTAAGTGTTTTAGAGGTGTATAAACACCCTATCTCTCCTCATTTTGGTAAATATGAATAAGAACCAAGATCTATCTATTCATGCAATCAAGCATTTAAGCATTCAAGGTGGATTCAAGATTTGAAGGAAAGCATCCAAGATCTAGTCTTTCTTCAAGCATCCATAGAATTTTGAAGGTAATATTCTCTATTGTAGAAAACCTCTCTTCCATGAAGGCTAAGTAGAGGAGTTCACAATCAAGCTAGAAGATCCATTGTTCCTATCCATAAGCATTCTTCTTTCATAACAAGTCATTATCAATCATAGAAAAATTGAAGATCTAGGAGTGGCATCCATAGATCCATGCATTTGTGAGGGAATTCTTTGTTCCTTTCTACATTAAACAGTCAATACTTTCAATTCAAGAAAAATTAACTATCTTCATGAATATGAGCAATTACTACATTTCTTCATGAAGGTATAGTCAAGGTGAATCAAATATTTACCTTTTTACATACATTCCATTATGTAATTTCAATTTATTTTCAAGGTTGATTCCTTAATAGGGGTTTGGCCAAATAAAACCACTTTCCACAACCCTTTTCCCCATTTTCTATGTGCAGGAATAGGTGACATAACTATTAGAACTTTTGTAGGCAGATCGAGATCTAATAGAAAAACCATACAAATTTTAGCCAAAAACATTGGTTACATAATGAAACACATTTTGTACCCAAGAACAAAACATTTAAACATTTTGTACTATGCATTTTTAGCTAAATTTTATTCCAAAGGTCAGTTTCACTATCTAGATTCTAGTTCAGGTCATTTCAAATTTTTAGCAGTTATTTATCAATCTGAATTTTCCATATTTTTCTATATTGGTCTATTTAGCCTTCTATATTGCATCATCATATTCATTTTCCCTCTCCCCATTTCACATTTACATAATCAATGAAGGATCATTATGTTATTTAGTGTTAAGGACCTACTTGAGCCTATTGGGACATCTTCCTTCCAAATGTACAAGTTTGAAAAGGAGGAGTAATCCACCCCTTTGTATTGCATCCCTTTTCCTAATGTACATTTTTTTGTCAACCTGACCTATAAAATTCCCATTTTGAATTTGATGTTAGATTTACTTTGTGCATTAGATCTCATATTTGATTTAATAGTTAGATTCTCTCTTCATTAGTTTCATGTGCAATTGTGCTTAATTCATTTTATTTTACATAAAATTAATGAATGTTTGCATATATCCATTCCAAGTTTATATTTACATTTTTTTAGATCTATATCTTTTTCATTTTCTTGTGCATGAGTGTTATAACACTAAGTCCTACACATAACATTCTCGTTAGGAGAAGTTATAGACTTATGGGTTCCTTTGATCTAGAGTCTTCTTTATTTCCTAGGAATTGTGATGAGAAAAACATGCCTACTAATGACATACCTATCGTAGTTGAGAATAACTCTTCCAATTCATCTCATACTGAAGATGATACTTTAAGAGCTCCTCCTATGCAAGTGCAAAATTGATGAAGGGTGCTCCCCTTAATATCACAAACACATAACAGAAATAGAGACACAACAACAATTTGCAAGAACAAAAAATGGGCTTCTTATTATCTCCACAAGTGTAGAATTACAAATTTTAGAATTACAAGATGCAAAGCCACATGGGCATTTTCCTCACAATATTCTGTAAGACAGAGCCTCGAATAACTACCCAGAATTTCCCTAGAAAACACTACGGGCCTTCCTTATATAGGCAATTTTCCACTGCCCGATAAGGTTCCAAAAATTTAGCCATTAAGGCCGACTACCCCAAAAATTATTTTATTTTTCATAATTATTACATTAGGGTTGGCTCAAAATAATTACAAATTATATTTTTAGGCAGCCCAACTTCTGGAGGCCATAACTTTTTAACCGTAGCTTCGTTTAGCTATTATAACCACTTTTCAGAAATGGCAGGATGTAATCTATAGTGTTTGACTAGCGCAAACTCCAGTCAATTAGGGTTTGATTGTGATCCAGAGCCTCTAAGGCCTTCAAAATTGAGTTCAAAAATTTTGCACCCAAAAACCTCAATAACTTCACCAATAGGGATGATATGATGTAATGAAAATCAACTGGCAGACTAATATGACTAAGATGAACCTCCACCTGTGAAATCAGAACATTTTGAGCTCGTATGACCAACTTACTAAAAATAGTAAGTTTCCATAAATAGCAACTCTGCACAAGATAGCCCTTATTGAAAAGAAACTAGAATATTTTTGGGTGATGCAAGATTTCCCTTACACCCAGGATGCTCCTGCATCAAAAATATTTCCCACAACTTTGAAAAATTTGACCAATGGTTAGGACAAGAAAACTCTAATCTCGAGGCCATCTTCTTAGTTGAGGTTTTGAGAAAATTAATTCACAATGATAAACATGGTGTTAATATCTTGCGTAGTATATCTTATCTTATTGATAACAATGTCAAACCTATTAGATATTGTGTCCAATATATTGGTTTCACTCCACCTCCCACTAGTGTTGAGACTTATATTCCTATTCCTACCTCAATACCTAGTGCCTCTACTTATGCTTCACCTCTCATGACCACATTCAACACACCAATCCTACACATGTTAGCATTCCTAATCCCATAGTTCCTCCTCCTTCACGTGTTTCATGTATATCCCTACCTTCATCTATGCCCACCTACAACAATGTTCATTTTTCATATTCTATCATTCCTTCCATTTCTCATAATGGTCTAAACATTTCACACGTATCTCCTACCACTTTTTCTACCGAATCCACTATTAATAGCTTGGCTCAAACTGTGTCATCCTTGCAACAACAAATTGCTTCCATGATCCAATCCAAGCTCAACATTTCTACATGTGACATTAAGAGTCCTTTGTCCTTAGATATCATTCGTGTCATTTCCCTCAATACACAGAAATACCTTATTTTGAAACTTAAAATGGTAAGGGTGATCCTTTGACTCATGTTAAAACCTTTCAAACATTGTGTAGTGATTTCTCTCATGATCATAGGGTCATGGTTATATTATTTACTAGAACCTTTTGAGATAAAGCCTTGCAATTTAATTCTTCTTTGCCTCCTTATTCCATTGACTCCTTTCAAAAACTTATTAATGCTTTCACCCGATAGTTTCAAAACAAGATTGGTCCTAAGATTTCTTTGACTAATTTGATGCATTGTAAACAAGGTGTCAAATAAAAAGTGACTGATTTAATTGGTAGATTTAAGTATGTGCATGCTCAAATTTCTTATCATGTGCCTGATATTGATGTGCAACATATCTTCATTATAGATTTACAAAAATACATTAGAGATAAGATATTTATTTCTAAATTTTCTTCTTTTACTCAATTGTGTGCAATGCTTCATAATTACCACCTTCAAGTGAGTCAATTTAAGAGTGCCACTCCAATGGATCTAGTTGATAAGTGTGATGTCACATCCCAATCCTTTAAAAAGTTTTAAAAACCTAAGGACTTCATCAAGATTAAAAATTCATCCAACAACATTGATGGGAAAGTGGCAAGACCATCCAAAGGTGTGGCTCCTTTGTCATATATTTTTAGACCTTCTCATAATTTTACACCTCTTTCTGAATCTTTACATATTATTTTGTTGAGCTTGATTTCAATGATAATGTTTGAACACTTCCTCCCATTAAACCAATTGACACATCCAAACCTTTTCCTAAATCCTTTGATCAAAAATCTTTTTTCCAATACCATCATCAACTTGGCAATGATACCGAGAAGTTTTTCCATTTGAAATCTGTTATTCAAGACCTCATTGATTCTAATGCTATATCTATTGAGGGTGTTAATGATTAAGTAAAATAAATTTTTGCACCTCCCAACTAAAATTTGAAAATCTATATATACCAATCATTTACCTTCCCATTCAACCAATACCATTGAGTCTACTCAGTCTTTACCTTGTTCCTCTACCCATGTTGCTCACTATTACGTTGAGTGTACTAAAGCCAAAAATATTGTCAACCTTATTCATCAGTCCAAACCTAAACCCACACTTGAACTTGAGCTTTACATTACATTTGATCCCAAAGAGACAATTAAAAAACTTTATGGTCCTCTCTACATTGTAGCAAAGGTTAATGGTATCTTTTCTCGTGGTGTCCTTATAGATCCTACTTGCATGATGAATGTTATAACTGAAGAACATCTTTATAGTTAACGATAATATAGTTTCTAGATTTTCTTTTATGCAATTTTTTTACATCAACATTTCAAATCACACTCCATGATCCATCATCAAATGAGAAGAGATGAAAGAGAAAGTGTGATTTGAAACATTGATGTAAAAAACTTGCACATAATCAAATCTAGAAACATTATTATCATTATTTGATGGATTGTGGAAATCTCCTAGCATCGATCTTTACACTTGACAATTTTAGTAAGATTTCTACAATAAATCTGATGTGATGATCAAAACTCTCAATGTTTTCACTTATCCTACCCATGGTTCCATTATTTTTCCTACATAAGTTGGTGGTAAAACCTTATATATCATATTCATTATCATCCCAACTTCTGATTAGTTTCAAGATAGACTTGGTCTTCCTTGGCTCACCTCCATGAAATTCATAGTCTATCCCATCCATAAGCATTTGAAATTTCTCCATAATGAAGAAATTATCAAAATTGAACATAGTCTCTATCAACCTTTAGTGCATCATGGAAAATTTAACCTTGAATTATTTTGGCCTTCCATGCCTTATCTAGTTCAACCTTGCAAAGACAAATTATTCCTATCCTATCATAAATTCAAAATCCATAAGATTTGTGACTTTAGTGATCTTAAAGTTGTTTCATCTCCTTTCCTTGAACCTAGACTTCTTCCTACACATCCTACACCTCTTGTATATGCTTAAGTTCCACCTCCTATATCCTATAAATGTTTTACATATGCTATCTCTCAACCTAGTGTGGTGCCTTTAGTTATTATTTCTAAATAAGAAAAGGACTTGATATTGATTGATCCTACACCACTTCAAATTTCAAACAAAACCAAACGTAACCATTATGTCTGTGATCATTGTCATAAATGTTGTGCTAGATCTCGTGAGCATGCTTCCTGAAACCTTTTCTCCCCTAAGACACATAATTATGTTTTGATTCTCTTTGACCAACCTATGTATAGCCCAAGGGAGGAAGTTAATTTGAAAATGATAAAATTGAACAAACATGATGATTCTATTTAGATTAGAGATCATATTTTTATTATTTTTGATGAAGAAGATACTCTTGATGATGATAATATCATTGTTCCTAATGCAAATTATAATGTTCATGCTAGTGATTCCAATGATATGTATGAGCTTATTAATATTAATCACGACTTACTTGCTATATTTGCAAAATAATAATCTCTGAATTCTAGTGACAAATAAAGTGACTCAAACTTAGAGCATGGTCTTTGTTTGGAACTGGCTATTGTTCCATCCACTATGCTTCATGTTTCTCTTATTACATGTTGTCTACCTTCCCTAAATGATATAACCCGATATGGGGGGTAGGCGATATGCTTGATTAACTCCTCTCGTGTGGTGGATCCTTTGTGTTTTCTTATTGTAATGTACTTCCCCCATGATCTATTTCTTTAGATGACCCTTGTTGCTTTGTTCATGTTGGAATTGACCTATTGTGGCATTCCTCTATTTTTATCTTATTTCTTCTATATGTCATATACATGTTATGTTGTGCATGTGCCACTATTTGTAAATGTGTCTTTGTTTTGTCTCATTAGGGATGACGAAACAAAATAGCTACATTTTTTTTTTCTCTCCATAATGTTGGCCCAAAAATACTCCTCTTCGTATTTATTATGTGTCATTCTTCCATTGTTCTTTTAGTTCTACTACCTTTGGGGAATGATGACATTTCATTTTGATATAATTATGATATACATGAGTTATCATATGATCATACTGACCCCAAAGTTAGTAGATTCCTTTTGTGCTCTCTTTTGTCATGTGTTCATCTCCCTTTGTTTGTCCTTTCTTGGGAGCATCTCATAGTGGAAACATCTCTTGTAGGGCGCATGTATGCTCTATTAAAGACATTTCTCCCACTAAGGCATTTGTTATCACTTTAACATGGGGGCATACACTCTGCTCCTTGTTTCACATTTTTCACACACACACACACACAACAATTTAATGCAATCTCTTACGTAGATGGATAAGGAGACAATTCTTTTCCTTACATTCATCTTTATATTATCACGCCCTTGTGCATTATTCAACAAATCCTTAGACTAATCCTCTTTTCCTAAATCCCCTTTGGAGATAATGCTTTCCTTAGGAATGATCTCCTTTTATGGATCCCTTAATGGAGACAATGCTTTCCTTAATAATTGATCCACTTTGTCTTGATGGCTTGAGTATCATAACAAAACTTGCTAGATTATTAATGCCATATTTCTTAGCAAAATGTTTTCTTTGCATGATCCATGGTAAGGAAATACCTTTCCAGGATAGTGGTTCTCTCTCTCTCTCTCTCTCTCTCTCTCTCTCTCTCTCTCTCTCTCTCTCTCTCTCTCTCTCTCAAGCGATGCCTCTTTTATCTTAGTTTTGGATTTGATGATACCTTAAGTCATGTGGGGGCTTTATGTTTCCTTGTCTCCTTGACCTTGATAAGATTGTTCTTATGCATTGATCTACTTTACTATAAGAATGAGTTTTTTCTCATACTCTCTCTAAAGTGGAGGCTAAATGTACCATCCTAAATAGTTAGCACCCATAATTAGATGCTTAAACAAGCCCTATTTTGGTGATTTTGATATTTGATGTCCATTATTTTTTATCCTAGCGACTTGATTCTTCTTTTCCTGCACCTACCCTATCATATTAGCACCTAGTTAAAATTTAGGCTCATTATTCTAGGTACAAAACCTTTCAAACATTTTGTTCTTTCCTATTTTGGCTCAAATATGGCCTAGAGCCTCATATCGGTGTTTTCGTGGGAACTTAGGTCTTGTGGTCATCCTGACTCAATTTTGAACACCCTATCTCTCCTCATTTTGGTAACCAAGAATAAGAACCAACATCCATTTATTCATGCAATCAAGCATTCAAAATGGATTCAAGGTTTGAAGGCAAGCATCCAAGATCCAGTCTTTCTTCAAGCATCCATAATATTTTGAAGGAAATCTTGTCCATTGTAGCAAGATTCTCTCCCATGAAGGCCAAGTAGAGGAGTTCACAATCAAGATAGAAGATCCATTATTCCTATCCACAAGCATATTTATTTCATAGCAAGTGATTATCAAGCATAGTAACATTGAATATCTAGGAGTGTTGTTAATAGATCCATGCATTTGTGAGGATATCCTTGATTCCTTTCTATATTCCAATGTTACCACCTTCAATTCAAGTAACAATCAACTATCTTCATGAATATGAGTGATTACTACATCTGTTTGTTAAGGTATAGTCAAGGTGAATCAAACATTTACCTTTTTACATACATTCCTTTATGCAATTTCAATTTATTTTTAAGGTTGATTCCTAAATAGGGGTTTGACCAAGGAAAACCCCTTTCCACAAACTTTTTCCATATTTTTTATGTGCAAGAAAAGGTGACACAACTATCAAAAATTTTGCAGATAAATCAAGATCTGACGAAGCAACCCTACAATTTTCAGCCAACAAAACTGGGTACATAATGAAAAACATTTTGTACCTGGGAAAAAATGTTTCAAACATTTTGTACTCAAATGTTTTGTACCTAGGAACAAAATATTTCAAACATCTTGTACCCTGCATTTTCAATTAAAATTTATACCATAGGTCAATTTCATTGTTTGGATCATGATTTAGGTCATTTCTTGTTTCTGGTAGTTATTTGTTAGTTTGTAAATTTATAGATTTGTCTATATTGGTCTATTTAGCCTTCTATATTGCATCATCATATTCATTTTCCATCTCCCCATTTCACATTTTGCATATTCAACGAAGGATCATTGTCCCCATTTCACATCTTCCTTCCAAATGTGCAAGTTTGAAAAGGAGGAACAATCTACCCCTTTCTATTGCATCCCTTTTCTTAATGTACAAAAATCATGTTTGACCATGCATTTTGGGTTGCCTACATTGATTATGTCTAACCCTACTAACCCAAGGTTTTTTGGCATATTTTGGTAAAACTTTGAGAAGAAGGTTGACTATAGAACTGAAATGATCCACATCCTTTCATTCACAAATAGATGACTAGGTCATCAAATACATAT
The DNA here is from genome assembly GCA_027943335.1 of Chamaecyparis obtusa. Taxonomy (NCBI): domain Eukaryota; kingdom Viridiplantae; phylum Streptophyta; class Pinopsida; order Cupressales; family Cupressaceae; genus Chamaecyparis; species Chamaecyparis obtusa. Next base: position 820,871 of record BSBK01002337.1, read on the forward strand.
TACTACATCTTTTATGTATATATAACTATAGTCATTTGCATTCTTAAGATAATAATATACTCTACATAAAACATGTCTACAATAAAAATATAAAATTAGCCCTTTCCAAACACGTCTTGGGCTGCAACTTATAGCACCAATGGACATATGCTACTACACGCTACCTCATCATAGGCCCACAAACAAAAAGTTGAAGTGCAAAAATCACAAAAGTTTCAAAAACACTTTAATTGTTTACCAAGAAGTCTAGTAGATTTTCTCACACTAGAGGTAGAATTAAAAAAGTTCCATGATGCATGTTGCACACCTTACTCATCTAAGGTTAATGGAAAAGTGTAGATGTAAGATCAAAATGAGAAAGAGTGAAGGCTTCACAACAAAAGGTGCAGCCTTTGTGACATGGTTCATGTGCATAATATTGCACACAATTAGTGAGAATACTTTTGTTCTCTTACACATAGCTAGTCAAAATATTCTAATTCTTAATCTCTTTCAATGCCTATTATTCTATTCAATATTTAATTTGGAACTTCTCAAGACATACTTTCCACCTCTTCATCAACCAATGTCAACCCAATACCCTTCAAAGTCATATCTTGACCACCTACACATAATTGTGCAAGATGAGATCATACAAATGACTACAATATTCACCCATTGAGGTTCACACTATTTGTTAAAAGTCACTAGGGAAGGACAATTTGTAGAATAAGAAAAGTGGTAGAATATTTAGTATCTCTATATGCAAATAGATTCCATAACTGACAAAAATATGATGGGAATTAATAGTTTAAAAAATTGATTTTCCGTATCTGTGCACAAGTGTCAAACATATTATATTGATTCTTGAAGTTATTATTTAGGAAAATCAACTTGACATTTATACCAAATAGCAATTGGTCAATAGAAGAGAACCCTACCATATTACACTAAAATCACCTTAAGTTGTCATCGAGCCTTAGTAATAGCTTGTAATGTAACCTTAATTAAGAAAATGATACATTCCATATATGCAACAAAATATGTATTGATCCCAATGATGCTTTCTAGCTCAAGAAAGTGCTACACATATGACTATTATCTAGAACAACAATCCTTATCCCTCAAAATATGATACTTGGATTGGATCTTTTATGTTCTCTTAAGATAGAAATTTCCAAACATGGGTTTCAAAACTATTTCTTTTAAGTAGGTGGTGGTATGAAATCACCCCCTATGGAGAACCAATTGTTTTCAAAAAACCCCTCTCCAGAATTGATAGCTACCTAAAATCAAGTCCCAGTGATAATTTCTTTACCAAGAACTTGCTGAAATCTCTTCTTTAGATGATGAAATTTCCACCTAAATTTTATAAGAACCAATTACCTTCTACTTTATATATTATTTATGATTACAAATTATAGTATCAAATTACATATGAAAAAAGAAAATCACATTATATTGATATGGTTTGTTTAGATAATTGACCTTAATTGACATGTTATCTGTACCACAACTCCCTAAAACTTTGGATAGTTCTTCCCAATAAATTAAGAGATCAACCTAGAATCAATACAAATCTAATTATGACCCTTCATAAATATTTTTTAATATGTTTAATATGACACGTGACTTGTACTTATATTTGATATATTTCTTATAAGAAAAAAATCTTTAAAAAATTAAAAATCATCCTATTAATTGTAATTGCAGATCCTTATATGTAAAAAAAAAGGTACTTTAACATTCTCATTCTATTCCTAAATGAATTAATTGGTACTTGATTTGAGACATGCAATGCCCTTGATTATTGCCTTAAGACATACAATGCCTTTGTTGTTGCCTTACAATGATTAAAGAGTGTCACTGATTACATTCCATGCATACAATGCTTTTGTTCTGGCCTTACAATGATTGAGAGGCATCCTTATTAAGGAATTCCCTACATGATTTACTCTATCAAAAGTCAAGCCTGTCAACTTCACTAATGGGAAGAAGTAACCTTGATACTCACACAATAACCAATTTCATAGATCTATGAATTCTCATAGGGCAATGTCATACCAATCAAAAGATTATCCCCAATGGGCTTCTGTAAATTCAAGGTAGCTTTTTAAAAGAAGAAATGGACTCACCCATAATCCTTGCAAAGCACCTTATTAACATAACAATCTTGGAGTAGATAATTGATCACCCTTCTTTAACATAAGCATCTTCTCCTCCATCTCCTTAAAGTCTTACCCCCATGAACCAGTTTTCTTCCATTTTTGTCACAAACTCTTATGAATTAGGATGTGGCTATCCTCTAGACATAATGCACCATTGATCAAATTTGAAAAATCGGAAAACACAATAGATTTTTGTGAAATTTTCAGCATCTGTTCTTCATGATCTGCATGTTTTAAATTGAAAACATCCATAAAATTTCAAAAAAAAAATCACTGAAAAACGCAGATCTAAAAAAAAAAAATGATTTTAGATGCATTTTATCAGGAGCATAGCTGCCACGTAGGTAGAAGCATGAAATGTCTGAGATCTGATCGAGGTGGAGAGTTTATATCAAATGAGTTCAATATGTTCTGCAATGATAGAGGAATCAAGAGACAGATGTATGTACCTAGAACACCTCCATAGAATGGTATAGCTATGAGGAGAAATAGATCTATTATGGATTGTACAAGGACACTGATGATTGAGAAGAATGTTGCACAAAAATACTGGAGAGAAGTTGTAAGTACAACTGTTTATACCTTGAACCGAGTACAAATCAAGAAAGATAAAAATAAACAAGAAAGCAATAAAGAACCTGAAGACTATAGATCTTTTGTCTATATGGAAGAAGGAGAGGCAAGTAGCACACCTACACTAGATGCAGAGTCCCAGGTAAGAAATTTTGAGCATCAGGAGGATGTTGCCGAGCAATCAGAAGTAGAATCTGATAATTTTCATGATGAACCTGAGAAGAGATCTGAACCTACATTGGCATAGTCTGTGAGAATACATCATAAGCCTGAACAAATCATTCGAGATAAAGAATCTGGAGTCTTGACCATAAGTAAGTCGAAAGACCCTACATGTTTATTGTGTGAGTTTGATCCTAAGATAGTAAAAGATGCTTTGGATAATGAAGATTGGATTAAAGCTATGAATGAAGAAATAGATCAAATTGAATAGAATGATACCTGGACTCTTGTATCAAGACTAGAAAACCAGAATGTAATTGGAACAAAATGGATATTTAGAAATAAGCTCAATGAACATGGACAAGTCACAAGGAACAAGGCAAGACTAGTATGTAAAGTTTATGCACAAGAAGAGGGAATAGACTATGGGGAAACATTTTCCCCTGTAGCAAGATTACGATTAAGAACTCTACTTGCATATGTTGCTTACAGAGATTTTAAGGTGTACCAAATGGATGTCAAATCTGCATTTTTAAATGGTATATTAGAAGAAGAGGTATATATTGAACAACTTGAAGGATTTGTTGATCCAGACAAGAAAAACATGGTTTGCAAACTCAACAAAGCTCTATATGGATTGAAACAAGCCCCTAGAGCATGGTATGAGAGGCTGCACAATTACTTGATTAAGATTGGATTTACAAGGACAAATGACAACATAAATCTGTACATGAAAGTTGAAGAAGGTAAAGGGATTTTGTTAGTAGAAATTTTTGTAGATGATATTATATTTGGTGGACAAGATGCCCTATGTCATAAATTTTCAAGTGAAATGCAAACTGAATTTGAGATGTCTATGTTTGGTGAGATCAAATTCTTTGTTGGTTTACAAATATATCAGATGAAGAAAGGTATCTTCATAACACAATCTAAATATGTCAAAGAGATACTAAAAATTTTTAGAATGGAGGACTCAAGGCCAGTGAGTACTCCTATGGCTACTGGACAGAAATTTTCTAAGACTAATGATACTGCTGAAGTGAATCAAACCCTATACAAATCCATGATTGGAAAGCTGCAATATGTTGTTCACAACATACCAAATATTGCTCTAGCAGTTTGGATTGTGGCAAGATTCTCTACCAATCCTAAGGAAAATCATATGATGCTTGTGAAAAGAATACTAAGATATCTGAAAGGGATAGAAGAGTATAGATTGTACTACAAGAGAAATGAGAAATTTGAACTGAGAGTTTACGTTGATGCTAATTGGGAAAGAAATGTTGATGATAGGAAAAGTACAAGTGGAGGAGCTTTCTTTCTTGGACAGAGATTAGTCTCCTAGACAAGAGAGAAATAAATTTGCTTTTCCCAATCTACTGCAGAATCTGAGTATGTGGCAGCTGCAGTGAACTATTCAAATCTAGTATGGATCAAGCAATTATTGAAAGGAATGAAAGAGGAAATTACTGAACCTGTTGTTATCTTTTGTGATAATAAAAGTACCATTAACATATCAAAGAATCCTATAATGCATACAAAGACCAAACACATTGCAATTAAGTATCATTACTTAAGAGAATTGGTACAGGAGAAAGAAATGAGAATGGAATATGTGAACATAAAGGAACAACTAGCAGACATATTCACAAAATATTTACCTAAGGATGCTCACAAATATCTAAGATGTAAATTAGGGGTGCTTCCCCTAACTAAGGCTGCCTAGTCAAGCTAGGAGCACTACATCAAATGTGCTGCATAGAATATCTGACAATTTGATGTAGGAAAGGTCACTTTAGGAGCTACCTAGAGTTGTGAAAAGAACAGCAAAGCTGACAATCAGTCATAAGCAAGATGATAGAGGGAGAGATACTATTACTGCACTAACAAGATGACATTTACATATGAAGATGTAAGCTCTAGTTGTTGCTTTGGTATTTTTGTCAAAGAGGGAGAGATTTCATAGATGAATGAGATGAATATGTTAGAGTAATCATACTTTATACTTATTAATTAAATCACTTTGGTTTAATTAATTAAGTCATTTATTACTCTATTTACTTAAGCTATCTTTTAGGTGCATTATAATTAATATATTTATTAATTATAATGTGCAACCTAGCTTTATTTTTTGCTTTATAGCTTTAGGGTTTTATTGTTCACCTATATGGTTGAACCCTTTGTACATTCTTTTTAGAGAATTCACTTATTGGATCATAATAGAAATTTTCTCTTTGCATGTCCATAAGATGTCTCTGGCTTTTTGGCCTCCATGATTTTTCTTGCTTCTGTGCTTTGCTTCTTCCATGTGACAGGGTTATGCATGCAGGTGTTCTTGGGAGATTAGTATTTCACCTAATCTAACATGGTATCAGAGCCATCTTCCTGCTCGCTGTTCATGTTTTGTTGAAGTGTTTCAGAAGCAGGAGGTTTTCAAGGGTTTCAGGAGTTTTTTTTGTGGATCTGGGGGGGAGCCAAAATTTGGCTCACCTTGGGCAAAAACGGACACCACCATTGTGTCCGGAAGGCCCAAGAACCCCTAAATCCATATAAAACTTGTCCATTTTGGACACAGTGGCATCAGAGGCAAAACAAATTTCATACCAGGGCCGTACGGCCCTGGCACGCACTCCGAGGCGGGTACAGTCGGCGATTTTTAAAAAAAATATTAAAAAAACATATTGTTTTGGGCGGCCGCCCAGCGGCCACCAACGCACCGCCAAGCGGCCACCACAGAGCCGCGCCCCCTCTCCGCTCTGCAGGCCCCGCGGCCCGCCCAGCCGCCGCCCGGCCCGACCGCCACCCCGGCTCCGCCAGCGCCCCCGCCGCCCTCTGCTCTGCTCCGCCTGCCCGCGCCCCCACTCCGCTTTACCGGCCCCGCGGCCCGCCCAGCCGCCGCCCGGCCCGGCCGCCACCCCGGCTCCGCCAGCGCCCCCGCGCCCTCCGCTTTGCTCCGCCGACAGCCCCCGCTCAGCTCTGCCCACCGCTCCGCCGGCCGCCCGGCGGGGTTTTAAGCCCTGCGGGCCCTAGCGGCGGTCACATGGGTGACCGGGAGCTCTAGCTCCAGCCCCCTGCGCGCGCCATGCGCCCAGGGGCTCTATTTTTTCCAGCCCCAGGGGCTTAAAAATTTATTTTGAAGCCTTTTTAGGGTACCTGGGCTTTTTTTTGCCATATCTTCTTCATCTGGAGGCGTATTTGGGAGTTTTTTATATCATCGGAAAGCTCTTTCCGAGACGAACGCAATTATGGAGGTTTTGTTCCGAGTTTTTTGCCTCGTTTTTCGTACCATGCTTTCGAAGGCAGGACTGCTTTTTTGCCTTCCTGGAGCACCTGATGCTTTTTTTGGCATAACTTGCTCATACGGAGGAGTTAGTGGGCGAACGAGACATCATCGAAAAGATGATTTTGAGACGGTCATTTTATATGCAGAGCTTTTTTCCAGATTCTTCTTCCATTTTTCGCACCAGGCTGTTGAATTCAGAGGTTTTCTTTTTCAGGTGCCTGCCAGAGCACCTGTCACTGTTTTTGCTGTAACTTGAGCATACGATGGCATTTTTTGCCAAACGAGATATCGACGGAAAGCTGGTTCCGAGACCTTTCTGTTTTTTTCAGTTTGGTTGTTTGATTTTGCCGTTTGCAGGGGTTTTCTGCCAGTCAAAGTCACGGGTACTTTTTGCATTCCGGACACTATATCTCTCACATCCGGGCTCAGTTTTCAGCAAACTTGGTATTTTCGAAAAGCTGGTTCAGTGTGCTATTTAGTGGTAGAGGTTATTTTTCCAGATTCTACTCCAGGTTTTCACTCCTCTGAGTTATGCAGTTTATGCCCTCTGGTGGTGTGCTTGGTTCTACAGGTCCGGGGATCTCTTCTTCTGAGTTCATAGCTCACTCTTCTTTCTGTCTTTTGAGCATTGTTTGCTTCTCTTCTGTTGCATTCTTTTTTCTGTAAACGCACTGAGATAAAGTGCCTACTTTTGCATATCTGGGATCTTGTACTCCTTGTGTTTGTTTGTACTCGCACTCAGTTATAAAGTGCCATGGGGGGATTCTGATGCATTTGCCACTATAGGCGCATCCACTCTTGTCAAGTGAGCGTACCTTCCACGACATTAGCCCATGTAGACTGTGTCTATGACACCGCCCTTTATCCTGTGCTTGTACCTTCTTTTGCACATAGGTGTTCCTGTTTCTTCTTCTTGCAGATGTTTCTGGCATTACATTTCAGTGTTCCTGTCACCCCGTTCAGCATTATGGGGGGGTTCACCTGTTGGCTCTATTGCTTCCTTGGTTTGGTTGAGTGATCTACGTATTCAGTTTTTGTTCCTATGTACTAGGCGGATGCAGTGGCTAGGCACCTATGCATTTCGGTGAGATGGTTCATCTACTATATAGACACTCATTCATTCCTATTTTGGAGGTCACCTCTTTGATTGATCAGCTCTTCAGACTTTGTCTTCTCTACCTGGTCATGCACTTCAGTGGGGGTTCCAACAGTTTCTTCTGACAGTGTTTGCAGCTTCATGCTTCGGAGATGCTTCATGCTCTTTCTTGTTCCTTTCTTTGGGACATTCCCTAGATTGGAGGCTTTGTTTCCTTCATCTAGTTTATTTTCTTGTACTGGGTACCTGATCAGGCCTTGTTGCCGGGACCCATTTTCTGCTTTCATAGCTATGCTAGGTTAGCTTCCCTCTTGAGCTACGCTTAAGGGGGGGTGTTAGAGTAATCATACTTTATGCTTATTAATTAAATCACTTTGGTTTAATTAATTAAGTCATTTATTACTCTATTTACTTAAGCTATCTTTTAGGTGCATTATAATTAATATATTTATTAATTATAATGTGCAACCTAGCTTTATTTTTTGCTTTATAGCTTTAGGGTTTTATTGTTCACCTATATGGTTGAACCCTTTGTACATTCTTTTTAGAGAATTCACTTATTGGATCATAATAGAAATTTTCTCTTTGCATGTCCATAAGATGTCTCTGGCTTTTTGGCCTCCATGATTTTTCTTGCTTCTGTGCTTTGCTTCTTCCATGTGACAGGGTTATGCATGCAGGTGTTCTTGGGAGATTAGTATTTCACCTAATCTAACAGAATACACATCAAGAGGATATAATCAAAGAGGGAGAGACACAAAAAATATTTAGAGGGATTTACTATGTAAATGGTCAAGTAAGGCTAAGTTATTGAGAATCAAAATGAAGCTAAGGATATTATAAATATTTTTGATGCAATGGAAAAGTTTGGATTGGTTGGTAAATCATGTGGTATTCATGTGGTGTTGCCATCAATGCCAAAGAGGGAGATTTTTGGAAATTGAAATTGAAATAATTGTTGTATTGTCATTGATGTCAAACCTTAACTGGTAAGACACTTGCTATCTAAGAAAGTACTATATATATTGGTTTATGCAAAGGATTAGGGCAAGGGAGATAACTATATCACTTAAGGAAAGGTTGAGTTATTTGATACTTCATTAAGTACTTGATTATTTGGCACTATGATGAGATAATGTATTGTTTATCTAAGTAATAAGAAAGACTAAAAAAGTAGGCTTAACCAAGAAAAAGTGAAGAAATCTAGTTTAAGTCGAGTGATGTTAGTGTCAACCGAGTGCCAGTATATGCCAAGTAAATCTAGTGTTGACCGAATATCAGTTTACGTCAAGCGATAGGAAATTATCTAGCAAGACAATGTTAGCCGAGGAAGACAATTTGAAGAGATGACCAAGTTATATAGTGATGACCGAGGAGATGAACACAATATTGACTGAGCGTTAGCAATTTACATTTGGAGGAAGAATTCAAATTTCCAGCTGACACAGTTAAATTCTTGGGTTATGTAAATCGTGTTGACTTTATTAATTGATTGTATGGAGAATTTAATGCATGGTTAATCATTCTATTATGATTTCAATGAGGAGATTGAAGATGTTTCTAGAAGGATGCATGAAGGACTTAAATGTTGGAAAAATCCATTGGATATGACCTAACCTAAGATCTACGGAGGAGATTAAGAGGCAAAAGACAGATCTACCTTTCTGGAGAGGTATAAAGGAAACCTAATGGTGAGGTTATAGAGTATGCTAGTGATGTTGATGTTATTAACTGATAAGTCTAAGAAGAAGGCTGAAGGTAAAGATCAGAGTTGTGATTGCTTGAAGTGAATTCTGAGAAGATCAATGATGGAGATGGAAATGATACTCAGTTAGTAAATCAGCATATATGTGCAAATTGGATCTAATATCTACCAAGTGAGTTGTATGTTTTATAAATCAGAAACTACTACTACTTTCTAGTAATTGTAACAGTCAAAATCCTGTAATCAAGGTTGACCTAACAATCATTGATAAATCTTTTAATTAAGGTGGCATTATAATGGAATGTACTCAAGTCCTCTGACCAAGCCACTCCTAACAGGGTGATTGAAATCCTTTAATAGGGTCACACCTAATAGTGTATTTGTATACCTTTAACAAGGTTGGCTTTTCACAGAGCTCACTTCAGAAGAGTGAAAATATCAGTAACATGTTACATAGTGGTTTTTCCCAAATTGGGTTTCCACTATAAATCCTGGTGTCACACTTGTTTGAATGTTTTGTTATGAATGTTTTGATATTTTTCAAGTTAAATATTGTTGGACAGTGGACTGCAAGTTATATGTTTTATGATATATGTTCTTTAGAGACTGAGTTGAGTTGGTGATTAGATCTGAGTTTGTTGAAGTGTTTGAATGTTCAATTGGTACATCTGGACCTGAGAACAACTGATTCACCCCCCCTCTCTATCTTTCTAAATCATATTAACATTCTTATTGTAATGTTATTCCTCCATGATGTGTTGCTTTCTATATGTTTTGTTTAGATTTCTTTAGATGACCCTTGTTGCTATGTTCATGTTGGCACAAGGTGATAAAGGAGTCGACCTATTATGACATTCCTCTATTTGTATCTCATTTATTTTGTATGTCATATACATGTTATGTTGTCCATGTGCCACTATTTATAAATGTGTCTTTGTGTTGTCTCATTAGGGATGATAGAACATAATAGCTACATATTCTTTTTGGTCTCTATAATATTGGCCCAAAAATACTCTTCTTTGTATCTATTATGTGTCATTATTCTATTGTTCTTGTATTTCTCCTATCTTTGGGGAATGATGACATTTCATTTTGATATAATTTATTATACATGAGTTATCATATGATCATACTGACCCAAAAGTTAGCAAATCCCTTTTGTGCTCTCTTTTGTAATGTGTTCATTTCCCTTTGTTTGTCCTTTTTTGGGGGCATCTCATAGTGGAAACATATCTTGTAGGGCACATGTATGCTCTGTTAAAGATATTTCTTTAGCTAAGGCATTTGTAATCACTTTAATGTGGGGGAATACACTCTTATCCTTGTTGCACATTTTTCCCACACACACACACAATGATTTAATGCAATATCTCTTATGTATATGGATAAGGAGATGATGTTTTCCTTACATTAATCTTTACAATATCATGCCCCTATGTATTATTCAACAGATCCTTAGACTAATCCTCCTTTTCTAGATCTCTTTGGAGAGAATGCTTTCCTTAGGATTGATATCCTTTTCTGGATCCCTTAATGGAGACAATGTTTTCCTTAAGGATAGATCCACTTTGTTTTGATGGCTTGACTATCATAACAAAACTTGCTAGATTATTAATGCCATCTTTCTTAGAAACACTTTTTATTTGCATGATCTATAGTAAGGAAATACCTTGCCAAGCTAGTGGTCTCTCTCTCTCTCTCTCTCTCTCTCTCTCTCTCTCTCTCTCTCTCTCTCTCTCTCTCTCTCTCGTGATGCCTCTTTTATCTTGGTTTTGGATTTAATGAGAACTTAAGTCACTTGAGGGCTTGATGTTACCTTGTCTCCTTGACCTTGATAAGATTATTCATATGCATTGATCTACTTTACCATGAGCATGAGTTCTGTCTCATGCTCTCGCTAAAGTGGAGACTAAATGTACCATCATAAAAAGTTAGCACCCATAATTAGATGCTCTATCAAGCCCTATTTTGGTGATTTTTAGATTTGATGTCTATTATTATTTATCCTAGCAACTTGATTCTTCCTTTCTCACATCTACCCTATCATCCTAGCACCTAGTTCAAATTTAGGCTCAAAGTAGAGGAGTTCACAATCAAGATAGAAGATCCATTCTGCCTATCCACAAGCATATTTATTTCATAGCAAGTGATTATCAAGCATAGTAAAATTAAAGATCTAGGAGTGACGTTAATAGATGTATTTGTGAGGATATCCTTGATTCCTTTCTATATTCCAAGGTCAACACCTTCAATTCAAGAAACAATAAAATATCTTCATGAATATGAGTGATTACTACATCTATTTGTTAAGGTATAGTCAAGGTGAATCAAATATTTACCTTTTTCCATACATTCCTTTATGTAATTTCAATTGATTTTCAAGGTTGACTCCTAAATAGGGTTTGACCAAGGAAAACCCCTTTCCACAACCTTTTTCCCTATATTTTTGTGTGAAAGAAAAGGTGATGCAACTATTAGAACTTTTGCAGATAGATCAAGATCTGATGAAGCAACCCTATAATTTTCAACCAACAAAAATGGGTACATAATGAAAAACATTTTGTACTTGGGAAAAAATGTTTCAAACATTTTGTACCTAGAAACAAAATTTTTCAAATGTTTTGTACCTAGGAACAAAATATTTCAAACATTTTGTACCCTGTATTTTCAGTTGAAATTTATGTCATAGGCCAGTTTCACTATTTGGATCATGATTCAGGTCATTTGATGTTTCTAGTAGTTATTTGTCAGTCTGTAAATTTATAGATTTGTCTATATTGGTCTATTTAGCCTTCTATATTGCATCATCATATTCATTTCCCCTCTCCCTATTTCACATTTACATATTCAATGAAGGATCAATGTCCCCATTTCACATCTTCCTTCCAAATGTGCAAGTTTGAAAAGGAGGAGCAATCTACCCCTTTGTATTGCATCCCTTTTCTTAATGTACACAAATCATGTTTGGGCATGCATTTTGGGTTGCCTACATTGATTATGTCTAACCCTAACCCAAGTTTTTTTGGCATATTTTGGTAAAAATTTGAGAAGAAGATTGACTATAGAACTGAAATTATCCACATCCTTTCATTCACAAATAGATGACTAGGTCATCAAATACAAATTACTACATCTTTTATGTATCTATAACTATAGTCATTTGCATTCTTAAGATAATAATATACTCTACATAAAACATGTCTACAATAGAAATATAAAATTAGCCCTGTCCAAACACGTCTTGGGCTGCAACTTATAGCACCAATGGACATATGCTACTACATGCTACCTCATCATAGGCCCACAAACAATAAGTTGAAGTGAAAAAATCACAAAAGTTTCAAAAACACTTTAATTGTTTACCAAAAAGTCTAGTAGATTTTCTCACACTAGAGGTAGAATTAAATAAGTTCTATGATGCATATTGCACACCTTACTCATTTAAGGTTAATGAAAAAGTGTAGATGTAAGATCAAAATAAGAAAGAGTTAAGGGTTCACAACAAAAGGTGAAGCCTTTGTGACATGGTTCATGTGCATAATATTGCACACAATTAGTGAGAATACTTTTGTTCTCTTACACATAGCTAGTGAGAATATTCTAGTTCTTAATCTCTTGCAATACCTATTATTCCATTCAATATTTAATTTGGAACTCCTCAAGACATACTTTCCCCCTCTTCATCAACCAATGTCAACTCAATACCCTTCAAAGTCATATCTTGACCACCTACACATAATTGTGCGAGATGAGATCATACAAATGACTACAATATTCACCCATTGAGGTTCACACTATTTGTTAAAAGTCACTAGGGAAGGACAATTTGTAGAATAAGAAAAGTGGTAGAATATTCAGTATCTCTATATGCAAATAGATTCCACTACTCATAAAAATGTGATGGGAATTAATAGTTTAAAAAATTGATTTTCGTATATTTGCACAAGTGTCAAATATATTATATTGATTCTTGAAGTTATTATTTAGGAAAATCAACTTGACATTTATACCAAGTAGAAATCAGTCAATAGAAGAGAACCCTACCATATTACACTAAAATACCCCTAAGTTGGCATCGAGCCTTAGTAATAGCTTGTAATGTAACCTTAATTAAGAAAATGATACATTCCATATATGCAACAAAATATGTATTGATCCCAATGATGTTTTCTAGCTCAAGAAAGTGCTACACATATGACTATTATCTAGAACAACAATCCTTATCCCTCTTAAAATGATACTTGGATTGGATCTTATATGTTCTCTTAAGAAAGAAATTTCCAAACATGGGTTTCAAAACTATTTCTTTTGAGTAGGTGGTGGTATGAAATCACCCCCTATGGAGACCAATTGTTTTCAAAAAAACCCTCTCCAAAATTGATAGCTACCTAAAATCAAGTCCTAGTGATAATTTATTCACCAAGAACTTGCTGAAATCTCTTCTCTAGGTGATGAATTTCCACCTAAATTTTATAAGAACCAATTACCTTCTACTTTATATATTATTTATGATTACAAATTATAGTATCAAATTACATATGAAAAAAGAAAATCACATTATATTGATATGGTGTGTTTAGATAATTGGCCTTAATTAATATATTATACGTACCACAACTCCCTAAAACTTTGAATAGTTCTTCCCAATAAATTAAGAGATCAACCTAGAATCAATAAAATCTAATTATGACCTTTCATAAAATATGTTTTTAATATAACATGGGACTTGTACTTATATTTGATATATTTCTTATAAGAAAAAAATCTTTAAAAAATTAAAAATCATCCTATTAATTGTAATTGCAGATCCTTATATGTAAAAAAAAAGGTACTTTAACATTCTCATTCTATTCCTAAATGAACTAATTGGTACTTGATTTGAGATATGCAATGCCCTTGATTATATCCTTAGACATACAATACCTTTGTTGTTGCCTTACAATGATTAAAAAGTGTCACTGATTACATTCCATGCATACAATGCTTTTGTTCTGGCCTTACAATGATGGAGAAGCGTCCTTATTAAGGAATTCCCTACATGATTTACTCTATCAAAAGTCGAGCCTGTCAACTTCACTAATGGGAAGAAGTAACCTTGATACTCACACAATAACCAATTTCATAGATCTATGAATTCTCATAGGGCAATGTCCTACCAATCAAAAGATTATCCCTAATGGGCTTCTGCAAATTCAAGGTAGCTTTTTAAAAGAAGAAATGGACTCACCCATAATCCTTGCAAAGCACCTTATTAACATAACAATGTTGGAGTAGATAATTGATCACCCTTCTTTAACATAAGCATATTTTCCTCCATCTTCTTAAAGTCTTAATCCTGAATTTTATTTTCCATTTTTGTCACAAACTCTCATGAATTAGGATGCGGCTATCCTCCAGACAGAATGTAACATTGATCAAATTTGAAAAATCCGAAAATACAACAGATTTTTGTGAAATTTTCAGCATCTATTCTTCATGATCTTTGAAAACATCCAAAAAATTTCAAAAAAAAATCACTGAAAAATGCAAATCTGAAAAAAAAAAATTAATTTTAACTGCATTTTATCAGAAACATAGCCGCCGCCCATGAATTATATGTATTTCCACACCATTTCTACTAATGTCCGTTTATCATACAGATACTTCTTCTACTAATGTCTGTTTATCATACAGATACTTCTTGCTAATTAGGTAATGTTTGAAAGAAAAAGATACCATGCTTCAATGGAGAAATTGTAAATGTTTGGTAAAATGTAGTTTTCTCTGTGACACCAACAAAAGAAAGAAAATGCAAGAGGACACGTTTAACACGGCAATAGAAAGAGGAATAATAAAGACAGGCCTTGGCCCACTAATGGCTGATTACATTCCACTCTACTCTAATGTTAACAAACCTTTATTTTCCTTATTAGTAGATGTTAGCTGATCAAATAGTTGTTTCTAGTACAATTTAGAATTCCAATTCTATCAGCAAACGAGCTACCAGCAAAAAATTCAAGCTTGTCATGTTTTTTAGTGGCAGTTTTGGATAATGGGTAATTGGGTACCCAAGATCATTTGGCCCTTCAAAAAGATGTCGCATTCCATTCACAAAAGATTCTTTGCTGCTCACAAGAATAGTAAGTTTTCACAGTTCACTGTACTGTCCATACTGCTATAATAATTTCTTGTATACTTTGAATTTGATTAGATCTGCAGATAATTCTTGCTCATCCTGTCTTGATTTGTTCATGATGACAATAGAAGTGATTATTCAACTCTCAGTAATGGTGTATGAAGATAACTTGTACATTGATGTATCTTAGGATCTCGATAGCTATTTCCCATTATAATGCATTATTCATATTGCTGCCATAACTTATACTTGGTTACTTATCATTGGAATTTAGATAGATTTACAGATAAATGTTGGTCATTCTGATTGATTTTGTTCATGATGACAGGGTGTGGAATATATATCTTGTATGAGGATGTGAGATCCTGTGGGTATGAAGATGTGCATGTGATGTGGTCTATTCTAGTAGACTCCTCTCATGGTGGTACTACACCTGTTACTTAACTTCCCATTAATTCAGTCTTGTATTGACTCAGAACTGAGCCCAATGATCTGGAGCTTAACTCTTTACAGAGCGAGCTGATCATGGTGTTTACCCTAGAGTTGGTTGGTCTGAGATATATGTGGTTGATTCCTCTCTTACTAATCATGGTGGTATATCCAATACTTTTAACTTCCCATTTCTCCATATGAAGTTTCAGAAAGTATACCCATTACTCAACTTCCTATCTGTCCATATGAAGTTTTAGTAAAATCAGTATTGTATTGAGATAAAATGGGTATTTTTATTTTTTTGTTGATAGGAATCAGATTTTAGTTCAAGGATCCAGAGCTTAGCTCTTTACAAGATGAGCTGAACATGGGTTTTTTAAGAATATTTTGGTGAAGTTGGTTGCTCTGAGATTTATGTGAGCAGATTGTGGGATGGCTTGCAATCATGTATTATGTGATCTTGTACAATATGTGTCTACTTATACAGTTTCTGCAGTGAATTTCAGAGATTCCTTCTGGCTTTGAGAACAAAATCATATGTTTTCATGATCCATTTTTGTTTCCTCATTGTGTATTTGATAATTGGTTGTCTTCAAGCTCAATTCCTGCACTCATTTGGCATATTTTCGGCTTTCTTACTTTGTCCCACATTTTCCATTAATTCAAGGCACTCTAATTGTTAAAAAATGAATAATCAATCTCTTTAACCTAGAGTTCTTATCACCTTTGGCAACTTCCCCCACCTCCCCCATAAAGTGTCGAAAAATATAGTTTTTAATGCATGTATGGTTTAACTTTGGATTATATAAATAATATAATCTTGTGATACATTGAATTGTACAGCTTAACTGCACACCCCCCATCCACCTAGAAGGAGATATACTACTGTTTTTAGTGATGATTGTACGATATACAATTTAAAGGTAACCAAGCTTCCAATGTTAGTCATAAAGTTTAACGACTACATTAGACTTTTCTGTCCTAGTCAGCAATGTGACTTACAAGGGTGCAAAAGTCGTCCAAAATTATAGAAAAAAATTATCAAATAGATTTACTTTTTGTATAATAAAAAAATTATCAAATAGATTTACATTTTGTATAATAAATATAAGTTGGAACATAATTTCTTTCAATATATGGTTGAAAATGTTAGGAAAATGAGTCACAATTAAGTGGTAAAAGTATCACTTATTTGTTGTTTAGTTTTAGAACATCTCAATAACAATTGATAAGTAGGATATATTTTCCACAGCAAGTCAAATTGTGATATTGCTATCAGGATTTAATCATGGGTCAATGAGTTTGACTCAAAAAAAACTACACAGTTAAATCCTGATAGCAATATCACAATTTGACTTACTGTGGAAAATATCTCCTACTTATCAATTGATGAGCTTAAGGGGCTTTCTAATGAATGGTTCATAAGGCACAACACTTGGTGAAGGTTTTGCAAATGAGGATGCAAGTAGAGTGGGTTTAACCATGGAGGAAACTCCGTAGTTAAGCGCGCTCGAGCTGGAGTAGTACTGGGATGGGTGACCTCCCGAGAAGTCCCGGTGCTTCACCTCTGTGAGCATCACCTAGATCCAATGAGTGCTAAGTGTTCCATTTCATTCTCATGAGAGATGGGTTCGATGAACCACTACTCATGAATCATGGGTCAATGAGTTTGACTCAAAAAAAACTACACAGTTAAATCCTGATAGCAATATCACAATCTCAATAACATCTTAATAGAAAGTTTAGTAGAAAATTGACTATCTCATTTCTTTGTAGAAGTCGAATACTAAAGATACTTTTCCTAACAACTTAAGATTTTTCGGGATAACATTCCAAAATAGGGATTCTTTTCCTTTCTACTGACTCTTGGGACCTTAATAACTTTGTGAACTCCCAAATTGTTTTGGGTGGGGCAATATTTGCTAGAATGATATTAGATCTTATAAGATCATTGAACAAATTCTTATATTTCATTTACGAGATTCTTAGTCTTAGTTGCTTATTGTTAGCTTGTGGTGACTGATCAAGAAAGCACTATCCAGGAAAGTACTGTACAACATATTTTCGGCTATTTTTGGGCCGACATATTGTAACTCATTATAACCCTAAAGCGGCAAAATATTGTATAATATGGCTTAGGGTTAGGGATTTCATTATGTATGATTTTAGTACTTGCGGCGGAATTGAGCTGTAAGGGATTACAGATTGTAATCAGGTTGTAATCACTGGATAATAATAATATTGGACTCGTTGTTGGTGGACGTAGCCCAGGGATTGGGTGAACCATGTTAAATCTTTATGTATTGTGTTCTCTTCTGTGTGGTTTATTATTTTCTGATATTGGTTATATTTGCATGTAATTGTTATTTCTGCCTTGTTAATCCTAACACTTATTTCATTATTGGTAGGGGAGCTTATTATCGTGGTATTTAAATTATTGTAACTAAGTCAAAATATTCTAAATCTTGACATGTTAGTTCACTATGTTACATTTTTTACTATGGTTGATGAAGACAATCCTTAATACTTAATGTTGAGTATATTGCTATGTAACACACAATCTCATTTTTTGGGCTACAATTTTTAATTTTTTTTTAAATTTTTTTTAATTTTTTAATTTATTTTTTTTGGGGGGGGTTGTTTGACACTTGCTTTTGTGTATTCCTATTGAATAGATCTCTTGGAGCCATTTAATTGAAAAAGGGGTTGAAATAGCCTCTCAAGTCAAAAGTTATGGCCTCTAAAAGCTCTCTTTTGCATTGGAAACATAATAAATATTCAAGGCATAAAAAAAAGCTAGAAGATGGAGACACACTTATTGATTAACTTATGATGCATTTTACAACACATCATAAGACATCATTTGATAATAGATAATGAAGCCAAAATATAATTTTTGATCTGGTGAGTGATATTAATGAAGCCAAAATATAATTCTTAATATAATGAAGCCTAAAGACGAAGAGAATATACAAAAAATTAAAAGGAAATTATATTGTACACCTGTGTTTTAAATCTAAAATAAGATGGGAAGGTCATTATTAGGTAGGTTGACCTTGTTTAGAAGCTGACTCTACATCACAAGTTTCAAAATCTGGGGTCCTAGGACTCTATACGGGGCTTTTAGAAAATTTCAGCTCCCTTTAAGAGGTCAAGGTCACCCCAAGAAGCCCTAACTTGGGTCAAGGTTTCCTTAGGTGACCTTCATCTAGGTTTTCCAAATGATTTTCTAGATCTGGGTTTGTGATTGTTTGCTAAGCTAATTTCTTACTTTTGTGTTTGTTGGAACTTGTAATTGAACCTGGATATGTACACAAGAGGAGAAAAATGGTATTTAGGTCTGTATAGGGGTTTTCATAAGTCAAACCCTAGGTTGGGACTCAACCCTACAACATTGATGAATTGAAATATAAATCTAAATAGAAATGCTTGATTGAAATGATTATACCTTCAATTGATGATGTAATGTTCTTAGGATAAATTCTCCATTAGTTGATGCAATGACATGATAGAGCACCATGAAATCATCGTAGAAATAATAATTGAGGATTCCTTGATGAAATTTTATGATCCTTGGATAAATTTTTCCCATGAAGTGTTGTGATGATGAGATGTTGCAAGATGTAGAACTAAATTAAGAAGGAGGCCTTATATAGGGATCTCAAAGTGAAATCACTTTTTGACCAACTTAGAAAAACAATATTTTTGCATTGGGGAAAGTTTTGGAAAGAGTAATATTTCCATATTATGATCCTAAAATTTATAGAAAAATCTTGGGCCAAGATCACCCTGAAGGTCAAGGTTGCCTTGGCTGATGTTGTCTTGAGTAAAATGACTTTAATTTTCAGGGATACAAGATAATAGGGTCTACATGCCCCAAAATTATTTGTACAAAGAGATATGATGTTTAGATATGGTAAAACATGTCTTGAACTTTTAAATGAGGTAGGAATTAACATGAATTAAAATAAAGGGCACACTTAGAATTAAGGGCCAAAATAATAAAGTGTTGATGTATTAAAGTGGAAGAAGACTCATAATATTAATTTAAATCAATAAAAGGTCCTAAAATGCATAAAGGAATGTGAGATACTAAAATGAGTGCTAGGAGAGTGTGAAATTGGACACCCTAAAAGGTGTACAATTTATGATGCTACATTTAGCCCCTACTTTAATGGAGTATCATCTTATAGTCATATTAATGATAAAATACAAATAAAGAGATATAAAATTTGTTAGAAAGAAATACTAGAGACAAGATAACACCAAAGCATCAAGCCCCTAAGTATAGGATCCTATCAATCCATACAAGTAATCCTAACTTGGGTCAAGGTTTCCTTGGGTGACCTTGATCTGGGTTTTCTAAATGATTTTCTAGATCTGGGTTTTTGATTGTTTGCTAGGCTAATTTCTTACTTTTGTGTTTGCTGGAACTTGTAATTGAACTTGGATATGTACACAAGAGGAGAAAAATAGTATTTAGGCATGTATAGGGGTTTTCCTAAGTCAAACCCTAGGTTGGGACTCAACCCTACAACATTGATGAATTGAAATATAAATCTAAATAGAAATGCTTGAATGTAAATGCTTGATTAATATGATTATACCTTCAATTGATGATGTAATGTTCTTAGGATAAGTTCTCTATTATTTTATGCAATGACATGATAAAACACCATGAAATTATAGTAGCAATAATAATTGAGGATGCCTTGATGAATTTTTATGATCCTTGGATAAAATTTTCCCTTGAAGTGTTGTGATGATGAGATGTTGCAAGATGTAGAAATAAATTGAGAAGGAGGCCTTATATAGGTATCTCAAAGTGAAATCACTTTTTGACCAACTTAGAAAAACAATATTTTTTCTTTGGGGAAAGTTTTGGAAAGAATAAGATTTCATATTATGATCCTAAAATTTATAGAAAAATGTCGAGTCAAGATCACCCCGAAGGTCAAGGTTTGCTTGGCTGGCATTTTCTCGAGTAAAATGACTTTAATTTTCAGGGATACAAGATAATAGGGTCTACATGCCCCAAAATTATTTGTACAAAGAGATATGATGTTTAGATATGGTAAAACATGTCTTGAACTTTGAAATGAGGTAGGAATTAACATGAATTAAAATAAAGGGCACACTTAGAATTAAGGGCCAGAATAATAAAGTGTTGATGTGTTAAAGTGGAAGAGGACTCATAATATTAATTTAAATCAATAAAAGGTCCTATAATGCATAAAGTAATGTGAGATACTAAAATGAGTGCTAGGAGAGTGTGAAATTGGACACCCTAAAAGGTGTACAATTTATGATGCTACATTTAGCCCCTACTTTAATGGAGTATCATCTTATAGTCATACAAATGAAAAAATACAAATAAAGAGATATAACATTTGTGAGCAAGAAAAACTAGAGACATGATAACACTAAAGCATCAAGCCCCTAAGTGTAGGATCCTATCAATCTATACAAGTAATATTCACATGTACATAAAGCAAACAATGTTAGCACTAAAACAAAAGGCTCCAAGTCAACTAGTTAAAGAGACCTCGATAACCAAAATGTATCAACCGCTAATATCATTCTTGATATGTTATTGCAAGATCACATGTAGAATTATAGAAATAAAAATGATGTACACCAATTGAAGAGAGAAGTTGTCATGATCCAACACTAAAAAAGTGTGTTATGCTATGGGTTCAAGGTAGAGAGAGAGGAACAAGGATTCCACAATTAGAAAGTTATCCTATGCTATATAATCCATACGAAGAGAGGAGGAAGAGTTAAATGATCTAGCAAGTTATATTATGCTAGTCAACTCATCCTAAGAGAGGGTCTAATACAAAGAGAGTTGAATGGTCTAGCAAGTTGTGTAATTCTAGTCAACGCATCTTGAAGATCAGTGTCAAGGATAGGTCAAATGGTCTAGAAAGTTGTGTTATGCTAGCCAACTGATCCTAAAATGTTGGTGCAAAGGATAAGTCAAATGGTCTAGCAAGTTGTGTTATGTTATTCAACCCATCCTAAGGATCACCAAAAAAAGCATTGTTTGCAAGGAAATCCAAAAATTGATGTCAAGAAAGTTGTTATATACTAACAAATTCATCCTAAAATAAGGATAATAAAGAAAAGAACAATGTTCATAAGGAAATCTTGAACTTTTTGGAAAAAGAAGGCTCAAGCATAAGAACTAATTATATAACAGTAAGGATGTCAAGTTATGAAATATAAAACTCATCAAATTGAAAGTGGATCCTTAGGAAACATACAAGATTGAAATTCATTTCTTGATCCCCCAACATGGACACAAGGATAAGAAAGGCTATTATGTTGCTCACAAAGTATGATTGCTTCTTAAATTATAACACCATGAATGACAATAAGCCCATAAAGGGTAAGCTACCAATGTCACAAAGTGAGGAGCAACATAATAGGAACTTAGAAATTATTTAGAATGATCATGAAAAAGATACTATTTATTATGAAAATCTTGAAATTCATTAGTGGAGTGGTCATGGAATTGATGATACATACAAAAAAAAATTCCCAAGAGTTCTATTCCATAGTTCAATCCTTGAAGAAGTGGAGACATTATTTGTTTCCTAAGGAGTTTATGTTGTACATGGATCATTAGACATTGTAATATTTGAATAGTCAATGTAAGTTAAATCAGAGACACGTGAGATGGGTTGAGTTCTTGCAGAGTTATATGTTTGTGTTGAAGCATAGGAGTGCTAAGTCAAACATAGTTGTCGATGCTTTGAGTAGAAGTAGGAATTTGATGACAAAGATGAGAATTAAAGTGTTAGAATTTTATGAGTTGAAGAAAATGTATGAGGAAGACCCTGATTTTTCCAAACCTTAGAAAGCCCTCAGAGAACTTGTTGCATCAGACCAAAGAAAATAGTTGGACTATTTCATTCAAGATGGTATGTTATTCAGAGGAATTCGATTGTATATACCTAAGAGTTCTATGAGGGATGATATAATTAGGGAAAGTCATTGTGGAGGATTAGATAGACACTTTGGCATTGACAAGAGAACTTGGCTTTGATGAGTGAGAATTATTTTTGGCCTCAAATTCATAAGGATGCAAGAAAATTTGTTCAGAGATGCAGAGTTTGTCAAGTTGCGAAGGGAAGTAGTTAGAATATAGGATTGTATACACCTTTGATAGTACCAAGTAGAACTTGGGAAGACATTAGCATGGATTTCATACTTGGGTTTCCTATAACATAAAGAGGAAATGACTCTATATTTGTAGTAGTAGATAGATTTTCTAAGATGTCAGTTTTCATACCTTGTAAGAAGACTATAGATGATGTACATGTAGATGAATTATTTTGTATGAGTATCACAAGGAAAATTTCAATAAAAATGATGGATTAGATGTGGAGCAACAGTATCCTAAGAAGAATATGGATGAGATAGAAGCAATTCTGGATAGCAAAATTGGTAGAAGCACTAGAGGTAAACAATATAAAGAATATATTGTCAAGTGGAATGACATACCAATGGAAGATTCTTCATGGATTTCTTAGGTTGAAGTTAATCATATTGGTTTTCCTCTAGCCCCAATAAAGTGAGAGGCTCACTTTTTAATAACCTCGGGTGTATGATGTAGGAGCATCTTGGGTTTCTTGGCAATCTTGCATCAACCAAAAATATTTATTTACTATTTTCCTATTTGATCAGTTTCTATGTTTCTATTAGTGCACCTTTAGTTTAGATCTTTGATAGTTGCACACCTCAAGTTGTGTTCCTAACATCATTTTGAACCTTCACCTAGGTTTGCACCTCAATCCATTACTTCGCAACTGAGATCTTGTAGATTCTTGGTAGGACTTATCTACTCTAAGTCACATTTTGTGGGTAGTTTGTATTTTCTAATCTCGCAAAGGATTTTTCTGATCGGAGAAGCTTCGTGGCTTATTTATCAATTTTTTTGCACCTATTTCCGACCTACTTGAGGGATCACAATTCATGTCTTATCTATTTCAGGCTGATACTTATGATTTGGGTCCTAACCTAGATTTTGTAATGCATTTTCTTCTCATTGGGAAATGTAATCTTTATATGATGACTTGAGGCTTGTGAATGCTTTATAAGCTGGTGTAATTGATCCTTAGAGATATCTCTCAGTGGTTCTAGATATTGAGATAACCTCTTGAAGGTTAGCATATAGGATTTAAATTTATAATCAAGCTTGTATGCCTAGAATGTAATACTGCATGTTGTAGGTCCATTGTAATTGATTTTCTCATAATGTGAAGGTTGATCTTGCTTGTATCTCAATTGTTACTTGTTGGTTTCGTTATGTGACTCTTGCTCCATGGATTAGATAGATCTCTTTGAGGTCCCTCTGTCTATGACTGCACTAAAATAAGGGTGATATTGGAAGCATGGGAAATGGTAGTGTTAGGATAATAAGCAGAAATTGCAAATATTAACTAACAAGAGAGGACACAATAACACAGAATTTAACATGGTTCACCCAATCCCTGGGCTATGTCCACCAACAGCGAGTCCAATATCTTTATTATTATCCAATGATTACAATCTGAAACCTGCAACTCAATACCGCCGAAGGAAGCTACAATAATCCCTCATACATTCAATCTCAAACCCTAAGCCCTTTTTACAAGTATTTTTGACATAACGAAATTAGGGCAAAAATACTCAAACTAATAGAAAATAGATGGCCGACACATTACAATATTATTAAGTCATTCTTAATATCGAGGGGCACTGCCCCTCGACCCCACCTTGGGGCGTTGCCCCTCAAGGGACCCCGCAAGGGGCTTTGCCCCTTGACCCCGTGGAAAAGTCAGATTAGGCTCCACATACATAACAATCTCCCACTTGGAGACTGATCAGACTCCACAAAAACATCCTCCCACTTGGAGACTGATCGACCAAAACCTGTAGCTCCCACTGAAATAATGAAACCACCCTAGACTCAGTTATTCTTTTATTTTGTTCAGTCTAGAAGACCAACCGAAGCTGAATAGGAATTCAGCTTCTCCCTTGTGACTGCCTTTGTAAACATATCTGTTGGATTATCATCTGTATGTATCTTCTCCAACCTTAACTGTCCATCATCCAATACTGACCGAATGAAATGATATCGCAACTGTATGTGCTTTGTTTTTTAGTGCAAAGCAGAATTCTTTGCAAGATGAATGGCACTCTGACTATCTGAATACAAATAATTATCTGCCTGTGGATGTCCCAATTCTTCCATGAAGAATTGAAGCCATATCATCTCCTTGGTTGCCTCTGTAGCAGCAACATACTCTTCCTCTGTAGTAGATAAAGCATTCACCTTTTGTAACCGAGAAATCCAACTCACTGATGTCCCACCAACAGTAAATACATAACCTATAGTACTCTGTCTGGTATCAATATCTCCTACCAAATCTGATTCAACATAGCCATGAACAGTAGTAGAAGAGCCCCCAAAGTGTAAACACTTATTGGATGTACCTCTCAAATATCTGAGAATCCATTTGACTGCATTCCAATGCTCAATCCCAGGGTGACTCATATATCAGCTAGTGACTCCCACTGCATGTGCAATATCTGGCCTAGTACATACCATAGCATACATTAAGCTCCCTACAGCTGAAGCATAAGGTATCTTGGACATTCTTGCCTCTTCTTCTGGTGTCTTTGGACACATTTCTTTAGTCAATTTCAAATGACCAGGCAAAGGTGTAGTGATAGCTTTCGCATCCTTCATGTGGAATCTCTACAACACCTTCTCAACATAATCAGCCTGAGATAGAGTTAATTTTCTATTCTTCCTATCTCTACAAATTTTCATGCCAAGGATTTGTTTTGCTGCCCCCAAATCCTTCATAGAAAAAGATTTTGCTAACTGTTGTTTCAACCCCTTAATATGATCCATGTTAGAACCAGCTACAAGCATATCATCAACATATAAACATAGAATAATGTAGCTGTCATTATTTAACCTCTTGAAATAAACACAATGGTTAGAATTACATCGAGTGTATCCATTCTCATGCATAAAGGTATCAAATTTAATATACCATTGCCGAGGTGCTTGCTTCAGGCCATATAAACTTTTCTGCAATTTGCACACTAAACTCTCCTTACCCTTGACCTCATATCCCTGTGGATGTACCATATAAATTTATTCATTCAAATCACCATGAAGAAAGGTTGTTTTAACATCAAGCTGCTCTAAATGCAAATCTTCAGTAGCCACAATACTTAAAATAGTACAAATAGAAGTCATTTTAACAACTGGAGAAAAAATCTCATCAAAATCAATACCATGTTTCTATGCAAATCCTTTTACGACTAATCTAGCTTTAAATATTTTCTTACCTCCATCTTCTTCTTTCAACCTGTAAACCCATTTATTCTGCAAAGCCCGTTTTCCTGCAAGTAACTGACATAAATCCCATGTCTGATTTTTCAGCAAAGAGTCCATTCCATCTGTCATTGCAGACTCCCACTGAAGTTTTGTATCCACCTCCATAGCTTCATTATAACATTCAGGTTCACCAGTATCAGTTAATAAGATAGAATACAAAGAAGGTGAAAATCTATCTGGAGGTCTACTTAGCCTTGTTGATCGTCTAACATTCACTGGGCGTGTGGTATTTGTTGTTGCTATTGTTGTGGAGCATAAGGAATTTTTGGAACATTAGCATTTGGAATGTCATCCAGCACTACATAATCATTTTCTTTCTTCTCATGCTCCTGCAATAGATATTTGTACAACACTTTCTCATTGAATATGACATCCCGACTTCTTACAATTTTATGATTTTCAAAATCCCAAAGCCTATAACCAAATTCATCAATTCCATATCCAACAAATACACATTTCTTTGACTTAGCTTCCAGCTTGGTTCTATTTTCAGAATCTATAAGTGCAAAAGCTTCACAACCAAAGGTTTTGAGAAAAGAATAACTCACCTTCTTACCACTCCATGCTTCCTCTAGAATACCACAGTCCAAAGGAGTGGAGGGGCCTCTATTGATTAAATAAATAGTAGTGTTCACAGCCTCTGCCCACATATTTTTGGGCAGCCTAGCATGCAACCTCATACTCCTTGCATGCTCCATTATTGTCTTGTTCATGCGTTCAACCACTCCATTTTCTTGTGGAGTCCTTGGTACAGTTTTCTATCTACGAATACTAGTAGAGGCACAATAATCTTCAAATTATTTGTTGCAATACTCACCATCATTATCAGATCTGAGAAATTTTAATCTTTTTCCAGTCTCATTTTCAACCAAGCTTTTCCATTTCTTAAAAGTTTCAAATACATCAGATTTCTGTCTAATGAAATATATCCATACTTTCCTAGTTGCATCATCAATGAATGTAACATAATACTGAGAGCCACCAAGGGAAGATACCTGAGCTGGACCCCATACATCTATATGCACAAGCTCTAATTTTTCATCTTTCTTTTCCTTCCCACTCTTTACAAAACTAACTCTCTTTTGCTTTCCATACACACAACTTTCACAAAAATCCATATTAACACATTTCAGACCGGGTAAAACTTTCTTTGAATGAATTAATTTCATACCTTTCTCACTCATGTGCCCGAGTCTATTGTGCCACAGCGCTGTTTCAGAATCTCCAGCTACTATCTCTTGTTCTACCTGCTCAACTACAGCAACTGTTCCTGAACATTCATTTTTCTCTGAAACAATTAAAGTAGAGGGAACAGTATGACCTGTACAAAGATATAAGGTGCCTACTTTCACACCTTTTGCTACTACTAAGGAACCTTTTGAAACCTTCCAATTTTTATCATTAAAAGTAACTGTGCAACCCTCATCAGCGAGTTGGCCTGCTGAAATTAAATTTCTACTCAGCCTTGGAACATGTCTTACCTCTTGTAGTAGCCAATGATTCTCATTGAGCAACTTAATCTTGATTTTCCCTTTTCCAACAATTTGATAGGGTTCATTATCTCCCAAATAAACTAGCCCAAAATCCCCTTGGACATAATCAATAAAATAACTTATATGGGGTGTAGCATGAAATGAAGCCCCCGAATCTAACACCCATGAATCATCAACATTTTCTAAAGACAAAAGCAAAGCATCCTCTTCGGATTTGTTACTTACCACATTTGCCTCCTTGTTTCCATCATTTTTGTCTCCTTGATCTTTCTTCCGAGACCAACAATCTTTCTTCTTATGTCCTGGTTTTCCACAATACTAGCAATCATTTGACCCTTTGGATTCAGACCTCTTTCCCTTTGATTTTCCTCTTGATTTCCCACGATTTCTAGAGTTGTTTCCTCTATCTCTTGTTCTGCCTCTGCTTTTTGCGTTCAATACACTACCCGATGTGGATGCCCTTGAGCTTTTCCTATGAATTTCCTCACTCAATATAACACCAACAACATCATCAAAATTTAGGGTATTTGAACCAGAAATAGAATTACTAACAACCATTCCAGCTTTCTGGCAAAGAACACAAAATCAAGAGAGCCCTAATCTCATCATCAAAAGTAATTTTAACTAAGGTTAGCTGACTTGTAACTGTATTAAACTCATTCAAATGATCGGTGACTGATCCACCTTCTACCATTTTCATATTAAATAAACGCTTCATAAGAAATACCTTGTTTGAAGCTTAAGGCTTTTCATACAACTTCGCTAGGGTGTCCATCAGATCTTTAGCTTTCGTTGCTCCAGTAATATTGAATGCCACCGATTGTGCCAGGCATAAACAAATATTCCCCAGTGCCTTCCTATCCAAAATATCCCAATCTTCCTGAGACATTGCTGCCTCTTTCTTGGCTATTCCCTCTAACGGCCGCCTTGGGGCACTGCCCCTCAGGGGACCCCGCAAGGGGCTCTACCCCTTGACCTCATGGAAAAGTCTGATTAGGCTCCACATACATAACAGGTAGAATGGGTAAAAAGAGATTGGGATGTAAGAGGAACTGACATGGTAATAGAATTGAACATAACATGAGAAGCATGGGTCATAATGTGGAGACAATAGGGATATTTGAGTAGAGGGTACTTGATGGTAGTAACAATATACATAATGCAAGTGAAAATATAAGTGGGATGCTAGAAAGAATGGAAGTAGTGATCAGGTGATGTAAAGATGAGTATATCATTCAAGGGTAAGAAATAATAGAATGGGGTAGGGCTAATGAAAGTAGTGGAGTTAAGACTAGGGTTAACAGTGGCATTGGCTATATAAGTGGACTAGGGTTATGGTTGGAAGAGGAGGATGGGTTGGAGGATAGACCACTAGAAATATGTTTTAATAACAATCCAAGATTTTATAAAATAAATTATGCCAAGAGGAAAATCCACTATTTCCTTCTAAAATCAATTTGTCATTTGGTTATGAATATCAACTTGCATAAATGCATCTATTAAATCTTGTCTCATAAGAAAAAATAAAATTAATTTACATGTACATCATATGATTATAATACTAGATAGTTCACATATATTCATCTCAATGTAACCAACATCAAAGATATATTTAAATGGGAAATAATATTGGAGTTTACATGAACACTCATGAGAATAAAAAAATAATATAGATAGGAAAAAATAATCTCATATCAAAATAAATAGAAAAAGAAAGAGTAACTTATATGTAGAATCAAAAGGAAACACAAAACTAAGTAATAATATAAGGGTGGGTAGGATAGGCAATAAATAGGAAGTACCAAGAAAGCATCATATTCTAGAAGAAATATATTTCAATCAAGTACATGAGAATACAAAAGGGTACTTATCTAAAAGTTGTATAAATTGGAAAAAATAAATATTAAAACCCCAAGAAGTAAACTAGGTCATGCGAACAATTAGTCAAATTCACCAAATATAAAGGATAACAAACTTTTCCCTCTATTAATCTAGGCTAATCCAATAAGATGAATAATAATAATATAATAAATTTTAACATAGGCTAAATGACGATAGCTAGGAATGTTAATCAAATAACTTGCAATAGCTAAACTTGGAAGTAAATATGATGTAAGGTTATACTTAGGTTTATGAAAAAAATATAGTGTGCACCAATAATGAAGATTTAGGGATCAAACTAAAAATTGCTCGAGAAACAAGATATATTTATCAAAGTAATGCGTCATATTCTACCTTGAATTTGTCTTCTAATGGAGGTCAAGTTTGCAAGTCTAGGACAAGTTTTAAATCATGAACTAGTCCTTTCAATCCCATTCATCCCAAAACCTAGTGTGCTTATACTCTACTACTTGCCTAGTGTGTGCCTTTGCCTTTTACATTTGTTGATGTTTATGGGGTTAGTATTATTTAAGAATGCCTTGATAGGATTATTATTGATAAGTAGGAAATATTTACCATAGAAAATCAAATTGTGATGTTGCTATCATGATTCAACTATGTAGTTTTTTTAGTAAAACTCATTGACCCATGTTTCATGAGTAGTGGTTCACATGAACCCATCTCTCATGAGAATGAATGGAACACTTAGTACTCATTGCATCTAGGTGATGCTCACAGAGGTAATTAAAGCACTAGGACTTCTTGGGAGGTCGCCCATCCTAGTACTACTCCACCTTGAGCACACTTAACTATGAAGTTTCCTCCATGGTTAAACCCACTTTGCTTGCAACCCATTTGGAAAACCTTCAACAAGTGTTGTGTCTTATGAACCATTCATTAGAAAGCCCCTTAAGCTCATTAATTGATAAGTAGGAGATATATTCCACAGCAACTCAAATTGTGATATTGCTATTAGGATTATTATTGTATCACAAGAAGATAAGTTCACCCATTTTAACCCTCAAATATTTGTGTACAAATATTTTGATGACAACAAACAAGCCTCCTAAGATTATATAATTAGATTTATTACTCCTTTTAGTGCACCAAACATATATGACTATTAAATTTCTCTTATAATGCTCTATTATGAGAGGTAATATGTGAATTTTAAATGTCTCAAAATAAATGCTTTCAATTTATTTAAATTCTATCACATAACATGAAATTGCACCAAAAGTGTTTAGTTGGCTTAGGGTGAGAAGGTGAAATGGGCTTGTCCATGAAATTTAAACTTAATTTTAGAAAGAGATGGGAACAACTTTTCTATTGTGAGGTCGATCCTACAATCATGAGAATGTCCTAAAGTGGTAAAGTAGTCATGTCAATCTAGCCAACACCCATATGAAGTAAGTGTATAGGTAAATGTGATAGTGTATGGATAGAGTGAATGTGTGTGCATATGATGTACGTGTTATATATGCATGCCAATATGTGTATATGGTAGATACAAGGATAGTGTGGTGCAAGAGAACCAAATGAGGACAATGAAAAACCCTAAAGATGAATACATGTGAGGACATCTCAATTAAAGGATGTAATAAGTTGTTTTGGTTGTGTCAAATAAAACCCAAATTGTAAGGCCATTGGAATGTTTGGTGTTGGTAAACCAACATGACCAAATCTAGTCAAAGGTTTAATAAATAGTAGAACAATATGAATTTTTCATGTTTTAAGAGTTTTGAGTTACTTATGAGTCCTAGGATCAAGATCTAAGTGATAGGAAATCAATGGCTAAGTATTACCTAAAAATATGTAAAAATATTGCAAAAGTTGTTTGTAACTTTTGAAACAACTTATCAAAAAGATTAGTTGGGCACCAAATAACCTCCAAAGGTCACAACCTTTACAATTTGGTTGGATTAGGTGTCCCAAACCTATATAAGGATGTTTTCATCAGTTGGAGGCATACATGATGTAATTTGAATGTTGAAGCAATAAAACCATCCTAAATTTTCCTGAGAATTTCCTGTGTTTTTGTGTATGGTGATTGAATAATTGATTTGATTGTTCAAACCAAGCATTAGATTTGGAAGAGATATGTTTTAGGAAAGTTTATGAAGTGGTTTGATCTTAATTGGTGTCAGACTGAGGGAGATCCATTAAATTTTCTCAGACTGGACTGAAACCCTCATCTTTTCAGGGTTGTCACATCTTTTTTGACCTTCTTTTACAATGCCACAATGGAAATCTAACGACCACTGGGGGAATGAAAGAGGAAGGGATATAATTTAAGATTCCACAAGATAGAGATTGGAAAAATTGGGCAAGAGGCCAAACATTCAAACCCTAGTCGGGCATCTCCATGTGACCAACTAGTGAATTGAAGCCACTTGTGAAACAACACACCAAAGGGGGTGGATCTATTGAAACCAATGTTGGAAAGGGTGTGTATGAAGGATATGAAAGTTGTCATAGCCATCAGATTTTTGGGATTGAGCCTATAAGGAGTAGTTGTTTTGTAAAGTGGCCCAATTAGGCTTATTAGGCCTAATAGACCTAGTGGAGGGTTAAGTCACTGAATGAAGGGGTTAGAGTCTGTAACTTTGAAATCTTGTAGAATGCCCAAAAGGGTATCCAAAACCTTGATTTATTTGACATGTCCTTTAGGAGTCTGAAAAGTTAATCCACATCTTCCTATTAGGTCGACCTAATTGACAACTAGGCTTGTTTGAGACAACTTTGACCAAATGATTGTAAACCCCCATGGAATCTGTTAATTTGATTTGAATTGTGTCATATATGGTGAAAGAATTCCTTTTGATCCACTCCTCACAAAAATAGAGTCATGGATACATGGTGAAGCCACTCTAACCAACCTAGGGTGTAAGGTTCAAAGGAGTTAAATGGATCTTGTCACACAAATGTTGTGTGAAGATTTGAAACTGGTTAGATGAATCATAAGACACTTTAGAACAAGTAAGATAACTTGGATTGAGCTTGAGTGGGTGTGGGAAGAAAACACCTAGTTGTGTTTGGCTTTGCATCATAAGGAAATTAGCTCAATTTTGCATAAGATTGTGCCACTTGTCACTATTTATACTTTGAAATGAACACAAACTAAATAACAAATGACATAGATACACCAATTTCACCATTACAATTAATCTATTAATAACATCATTGTTCATCTCTAACATTCTTTTTTAATTAGAATATAATCAACTATATTAAAAAAATATTCCTTTTCTTCTACTGTCTATCTTATTTATCTTTAATTTACCTTTCAAAAACCCTTTCCTTTATGTTAGATTAATCTAAATTTATAATATATTTTCATTTAAATCATATATATTTAAAATAATTCAGATAAGATCACACCGATATGTCTTTAAATACATACAATTAACCTATAATTATATAAGAAATTATTCAAATAAATAATAATAATCTTAATTTCAATGCAAAATTTTAATGTCTTTTTCTATTTAAATCTTGATAATACCTGCAAATGTTCGATCACAGAACTTGTTTTAAAAGCCAATTATATAATGTATTTTTCATACAGCCTGCTTAGCACTTACAATGATTATACCATGTGTTTTATGGGAATTTATATTCATTTCTTTATCCATCTAAACTGTGTTTCATACATAACCTTCTTGGCTTCTGCAATCGAATAATCTCTGATTTGTGCACAGAAGCAAATTAACCCTTGATTAAAATAGCAACGTTTGAATTTTAGACAGATACTGCATAACACTTTCTCAGATCTACATGTCATGGTAAACATGAATTTAAATATTTGCTTGCTGAAATGGTGTGTTTTTTGAAATAAAATATTTTTAGTTAAAGAACGCTCATTCATGAGGAGGAAAAAAATATGCTATATAGTAAAATATTTGTTTTTTTTAAAGAAAATAGGATTCTATTTTCAAGATTTTGAATTTAAGTAGGCTTTTTAAGGTTAAGTTAAAATATCTTTCACCCACTTCTACATGTTATCTTATGATTTTTTAAATTTTATGTCTTTGTTGCTAAAAATAATTACAGATCATCAGTTTCTTGAAATTTTAGAATTTTAAAATTTTAAGTTTGTCAATTATTAAAAAAATCTAAAGAATTAATATTTATAGAAACTCTTAAAAATTCTAAGATTGACCATTAGAACATTTTAACAAATCTCTCTATGATACCACAAACCTAAGAACACATATTAAAGACTCAAACCCACCCCCAATCTCACACAAACCAGCGTCAAAATGTCTATACGATATTAAAGATGCACCTTTGACAAACCTCAAACAGAAGTCTTTTAATTCGAGGGCCCGTTTGTTTGCTGGAATTAGACTGGAATTGGGATTGTCAAATTTCAAAATTGGCATTTTCGATGTTTGTGTTCAAAACATGAAACTGGAATAGGGATTTGTTAATTTCCATTTACCCCCAAAACCAGCATTTGAATCTTTCATCTAAATAGGTGGAATTGGAAAATCAATTTCAATTCCACTTAAATGAGTATTGGGAGTAAAGCAAAATTTATAATATTTTAAAATCCATATGCAAACAATATTTTCCATCTTCATATTATGAATTCCAAGTGAACCAAATGGTTCCAACCATATTCCAAAAATCATTTTTCGGATTTAAAACTTCCAAAATTGTCAAATACTGGAATTTGACAATTCCAACAACCAAAGAATTAAGAAGAAGTTGGCATTATTTGAAGAGACGTTTGAGAGGAATCCATAAGAATGGACCACATCACATGTACATCTTCATATCCACAGGACTTCACATCTTCATGCAAGATATATACTCCACTACCTGCCATCATGTACAAAAGCAAACAAAAATAACCAACATTAAGCTGTGAATCTAATTGAATTCCAATAATAATTAAGAGAGTTATTATAGCAATATGAACAATGCATTATAACAGCTAATGATATATTCATGTATAAGTTACCTAAATACATCATAACTTGAATTCTATTATAACATTAAAAAAAACTTTTAACTCTAAACCAAAATAATAATTAAGAAGGTTATCATAACAGTTAAACAATGCATTGAAATGTGAATAACTTACAATTCTTGTGAGTAGAGTGAAATCTTCTGTGAATGGAATGCCACATCTTTTTGAATGGCCTGATGATTTTTCGTACCCAGTTACCACCCATTACAAAATACTGAAACAAAATAATGTAGAACATAGAAACTTACCAGTACCAGTTTGCCATATATCATTGTCATTTTAAATTGAAATCTAACTAACTTTTCTTAATGAAGAAAAAATATGTGTTCACTTTCACCATTTTGAGTAGAGTGAAATGCAGTGCTTGGCATCTCTTCATTATATCTCTCAACGTGTGTCCTATTGATTGTACCTTGTTTTAAAGTTCCTACTCTTTTTGGGTACTCAGAAAACTACGTCTTACCACATACCTAGAACTTCAGCAATGACAGACAAAGTCATTTTCTCAAACCAATTCCAATCATATAATACATGTGTCTATATATCTAAGTTCTATTTCTTAATAATGCCTTGAAATTGTAAATCTGCCACACAAACCATCTAAATTTATGAGCTCGTGTGTGTTAAAATATATTAAGTAGATGTAAAAGGAAAATAATGTTTTTTAAATCTTAATTTTATAAGAAGTTAATTTGTAACAACAATAAATGTAAAAAAAATTGAGTTCAATTTAATAGGTGGAAAATATATTAGAAACGTGTGAATTGGAATATGGAATGGTGAGCATTGGATTGGTAAATTGTTTGGGAATCATAATATTCTATTGTGATTGTAATTGCATGACATAAATTTAGTTATCAAGGATAGGTTTGAGACCCTAAAAATTCTTATGTAACCTACCTGAAATTTGTTGTCAACTTTGTTAGGCATGTTTAAATTTCCTCTATACTTCCTAATGACGGTACTTAAAAAATACATTTGTAGGGTTGTTAATGTGTCATAAGGGGATATACTCTCCTAGGTCAACCCTCATAGATGTGTATGAATTACCAAAAACAACAATCCTCGATCATACATGTACTTCTAGAATTCTTGTACAAAACTAGATTCCTTTTAAAGAACCAATTGAATGATGAATATGAATTAATTCTTTGACTCCAATCATTAGAATTATTGCAATGAGTTCTTGTAAATAGGACATGGAAACATATTACACAAACTTGTGTTCAGTCAACCTATGTGGAAAGGGTGAAGATGGAAATCACTCAAATTTGAATGTTTAAATCTAAATTTTGACATAATGAGTCCATAACTACAAGGATGGCATTTTAAGCCTGAACTAGTCCTAGGATCTACAAATGATTCATGCATGAGAACAAGTGTGCAGACATGGGAGAGCTAAACTTGTGGGTAGAGTGAATGTATAAGTGTATGTGAACGTGGGTTTGTCGATAAGTGGTTAGCGCATAGGATTATATGTCATTAATTAGTGGATAACATAGGTGAAGAAAGCCATTTTGCACAACATTAGGATATTTGTCAATTTGTCTATGTATCAAATCTCTACCCTCAAAATAGGCATTATAAAACTAAATGGAAAATAGAATCAATATGCAAATTTTATCATTTTATTTTTCCCCCACTTTGAGGTGCATGTAAATCATAAAGTAATTGTGTATCTCAAAGTATGTAGCACTCATAACCGTGCATATAAAACAATTATTCAAACTCTCAAAGGATATCTTCATCAAGTCCATGTAAAGTAATATACCATGTGACAATATGATTTAATGTGTATATCCTCCATAAGATTAGTCTATATAAGCACATATAATATGCATTTCTAAACATAGAAACACTAGTTTCAACACTCTTGTTGGTCTTTGGTGATTGATCAGGGAAGTACTATACACTTTCCATGTATCTTCGTGTAGGGTTCGGAGATGGGTCCCCCCCAGGAATTTTTTTGGGGGGCTATTTTTCACCTATTTTTGTGCCGACATATTGTAACCAATTCTAATCCTAAAGTGGCAAAAAAGATTGTATAAAATTGGCTTAGGGTTAGGGATTTCATTAAGTATGTTTTTTAGTAGCTTCTTGAGGCAGTATTGAGTTGTAAGGGATTGCAGATTGTAATTAGTTTGTAATCACTGGATAATAAGAATATTGGACTCGTTGGTGGTGGACATAGCTCAAGGATTGGGTGAACCTTGGTATAAAATGATATATTTCTTACCCTATTTTTTACAATCCCTCACATCTTTAACAGTAAATTTCAGAGCATGCAAAAAATAGAAAGGCGGGGAAATCAAATCATGGTTTCTAAGATGGTTGAGAAACAACAAGTGACAATAATAATAAACCTCATAATGCCCTGCTGAAGTAAAATAATTCATTACAACTTTACACACCTGGTCCCATGGGGGGAGGTAATTTCATCCTGTCAAATCCTCCATGCAACTTCACTAGCTCTTCACCGGGATGGAAGAAATGATTGAGACTGTCTTCATATGTGATACGACTGGTTTTCTTCCATTTATGACCTTCGGTAGAAATCCTCATGGCTTGAGCTATAATGTCCTCATTAACTTCAAAGGTTATCCTGCCCATGGTAGCTTTCCTCTCCTCCCATGTTACCACAAATTACTGAGACGATCTTTCATCAAAACCAGTCATGGCATTCATAAACGGGACAATGCTGCCCTCGGGGATGATATACCAATGTAGGATTGTTTCTGATAACATTTTCAATCTTGTCCAGCTCCACACGAACTCTATCGCCCACCCATGATCATATCCGCCAGAATGTAGGTTGCTAAACTTCTTAAAATCATAGTAGTATGAAGATTGCAGAGCCAAAATTGTAGAATGAAATTGGCGATATAAGCAAATGAATTAAACCCCATACCAAGATTTGAAGAGGTGTAATTATTAACATGAATTCTTATTCCTAAAGAAGGTACCACATTGGCAGCTAATCCATGTGAGAAGTCTTTTCTGCAAATTTGAGAGTTCAAGGAAATAACTAGGAGGCTAGTATGAAATCATGAAGGATCTATAAGGCACATTTTAAAAAAGAATTCACTGTAAGTAATAATATCTCCTTCCCTTTTTGTCGTGACTTGTAAACAACGCCAAAAAACCCCTTTGACAGGCTTAATGTGACATGGAGCCACCAAGTACCATCCACAAGGCATGATGTGGGGCCCTCCATTGCTAATGATAGAAAAGTTTAAATTAAAATGACAATTTGAATAAAAAATAGTCTTTTCAAAAATGACCCAAGTTAGCCATATGGCTATCCATTTAATAATAATAGACTTTCTCATCATACTTTTTGGTTAGCCTGATCTTTACCTAAAAGGGATCTAATAGTCTTTGGTAGAGCCAAGTATTGTCTCTAGTAGTATATGCCTCTCTTCTCAAGACCAAGGGCAACTATAGAATCAGCAATAACATTCCCCTCCCTATAAACATGTTGTAAAAAGAAATCATCAAAGATCCCAAGTAATAATCTGGCGTCTCTAAGGATTTCATCAACTTTCCACCCATCCATCATAGTTCCCTTGGTCGCCTCAATGATCAAATTAGAATCTCCCTCAATTTATAGCAGCTTAATTCCTATGGAATGAGCGAATTTAAGACCCCAAAGTAGGTCATACCTTCAGCTTGGTTACTAGTTTAGGCCCTTAGATTAGTAGTATAGACAGCCACCAAATTACCATTATGATCTCTTATGATACCACCCCTAGCAACATTAGCCGATCTAGCTGCCCCATCAAAATTTAGCTTATCCCATGGTGATCAAGGAGCTTTCTAGATCATATTTTTCCTAGCCTCAAGCTTTGAATTATCAAAATAATAAAAGGATCCTGACAATCTCCAAACTCTAGTCAATTTACAATCTTGTGGAAGAGGGGGGTATGGGGGGATTTTCCATTTGCTGACCGAGATGTTTTCAAGGAGGAGTTTGTCGAGGATTGTCAGCACATTGTCCATAGTATTTTTATTGTCCCTGAAGATGTGGTTATTTACTTCCTTCCACAAGCACCAACACACATGTGGAGGAATTTGTTTCCATAATAGCTTTATACAAGGATGTTTCAAGGGGCACTTCTAGTTGAATATAAATTGTTTTAGGTCCTCATTAAATACCCATAGTATAATGAATCTTAGCATAATTTTCTGACAGCTAAATTAAGCAAAGGGATAGTGTATGAAGAGGTGATGCATGCTCTCTTCCTTCTGCTTGCATAGGACACACTGATTTACCAGTTGAAAGCCTCATTTCATGAGGTTATCCTAGGTAAGAATTTTACCATGCAAATCCATCCACCAGAAAAAGTTTATTTTTGGTCTTGAGTACTTGGGACTTCCAAACCTTCCTCCAACTATCAATATTAGTTGTGCATCTTATTAGATGAAGGTATGTAGATTTCACCGAGAAAGAACTAGATAAGATTTTAGCCCAGATAAAACCATCCTCCCTATGAAACAAGTTGGTACGAACTTTCGCTAAAAGACTTTGTAACTCCTCCACCTAAGGGATGAGGTGGAGAGAGTCCAGGAGACCTTCCTTGATGGATTTCCATCTTCCAAATGGTGATATATAATCATCCACTAAGGGCCCAAATTGATCTTTTAGACTCCACATGAGATGGCTATGGGGAGTAGAAGATAGAATTTTGTCACTAATCCATAAATCTTCCCAAAATCTAACGTTCCTACCATTTCCCAGTTTCCATTTCAAACCCTCTCTAATAATGCAACGACTTTTGACAATGTTTGCCCAAATCTTAGAACATGTCAGAAGGTCATGACAAGCCAAACATTCATAGAAAGGAGAATTATTAAGGCTCTTTTCTTTCATCATTTTACACCAATTAGCCTTATCCACCACAAGGTTCCAACTCACCTTAGCTAGCAGATCTTTATTAAGATCTAATAGTTTCCTTAGCCCCAATCCACCCAAAGCTTTGGGTTTGCATACCATGTCCCAATTGACCAGATTCATTCTCTTTTTTTCTTCCATCCCTATCCACAAAAAAGAACATTGAATTCTTTCCAATTTTTCATCCATTTCCATGGAGATTTAAAATAGAGACAAAAAGTAAACTGGAATGCCCTATAACGAAGCAAAGAGGAGCTACAATTTTCCCGTACTACTTAACATTTTACCTTTCCACCCTACAAGCTTCCTTTGAATTCTTTCCAAAATTGAATTCCATAAGTTAGGGGTCACCTCTTTAACCATAAGCAGTAAACCCAAATAATTGCCCATTAGATTAGCAGTTTGGCAGCCAAGAATTACTCTAATTTTTATTTGGAGGTCAAGCTTAGTATTGAAGAAATATAAATTGCATTTTTTATAATTAATTTGCTAACCTGAAGCATAAGTATAGTCCCTAAGAAGGAACTTCCACTCCTTAGCTTCAACAATTGATGACACACCAAAGAGGAAGTTATCATCAACAAATTGTTGAAGAACTTTCGGGGGGGGGGGACGTGGCATCTTTAATTCCCTGAATTTTGCCAATTCTTCTCTTATGAAGAAAGTTTCTACAAAGGACCTCTTCCACCATCATAAAAAGGTAGGGTGAAAGGGGGTCACCCTACCTAAGTCCTTTCCTAGCTTCGAGAAAGCCCTAAGGAGTCCCATTCACCAGGACTGGGAAGTGAACAGTTTCAATAGATTCCTCTATAATTCTAATAATTTTGTGGTCAAAGCCCAACTTAACAAGAATAATGTATAGGAATTTCCACTTGACTTTATCATATGCTTTAGAAATATCAAGTTTAAAGGCCATACCTAGGTGCTTGCTCTTATCCATTGAATGAATTATTTCATGTGTAGCTATAGCAGCATCTAGAATTTGTCTACCTAGAACAAAACCCTTCTTACTTGGACTTATGAATTTATCATAGATTTAGGATCTTGTATCTTTGGGACAAGAACAATACAAGTATTGTTAAGTTTCCTGAGAAGCTTCTTGGTTCTGAAGAAATCTCTAGTAGCTTTAGTGATATCATATTTAACTATTTCCCAAAAATATTGGAAAAAAGTGGGGGGGAAATCGTCTGATCCTAGGGCCTTGTAAGATCACATAGCAAAAACAACATCTTTAACCTCTTCCTCCAAAATAGGGGCTAGTAACTATACATTGTTAGCATCATGGATGATAGTTGAAAGATGGTTGATGAGGCTATCCTGAATCATAGTAGAGTTGTTATTGTCATGTTCCGCATAAGTCTGTATAAAGAAATGAGAGGTTGTTTCCCCAATCTTGTCTTCATAAAAAATCTCTTCATTATTTGTCGGCTATCAAGGATTTGATAATATTCCTCTTTTTATGTTTAGAGGTCGATCTTGTGGAAAAAAAGAAGTATTTATGTCACCTTCTTGTAGTCACTGGGCTCTGGAGCACTATTTCCAATAAAGTTTCTCATTGGATAAATTTACTTTTCATTTCTTTCTCTATGTCTCTTCTTCTTCATGGATATCTTGGGAGAAATTAACAGCAGCAATTTCCTTCTCAAGCTTGTCTCCAATGTCTTTTTTTTGTTTGAAAATGTCTCCAAAAGAAGACTTACTCCACTCTTTGACTTCCTTCCTAATGATCTCAAGCTTCTGGGAAAATCTAAACATGTCAGTACCACGAACTTGAGTGCTCCACCACCTTTGGATACAATTCCTAGAATCGGGATGGGAGTTCCACATATCTCATATCTAAAAGGTAAAGGGCCTAAGAAAGCTTTATTAGTCCAATGTAAAAGGATAGGGGAGTGATCCAATATAGTCTGTGGGAGGGAAGATAAAGAAGTAGTACATCCCTGATCCCATTTAGTAGAAACAAGAAATCTATCCAGCCTAACTTGGATCAAGTTCTGGCCTTTCCTGTTATTGGACCAAGTAAATGGATTACCTTGAACTTCAATATCACAGAGGTCATTCCTATAAATAAACTCAGATAAATAATTCATACTATCACTATAATCTACTAGCGCCCCCCCCCTCCCCCAACTTATCAAGGGGGTATAGAGGTGAATTGAAGTCACCAGCCACCATAAAAAAAAGAATTTGAATCTTCAGAGATGAGGGAGGAGATTTCACCCCAAACTTGGCTTCTACCAGTTCTAATATTCGGAGAAAAAACATTAAACACATGCCAGGAGATGTTCCTAAGTTGAAAGGAAACAACACAAAAATGTTGTGAAAAAGAAAAGGCTTCTCCATCCAACTTCCCAAGTTCCAATGTGTGGCAACACTGCTAGAGGCTCCTCTAGCTTCATTATAGTAGAAAGAAGCACTCGGCCATAATTTATCAACTATATTAGAAAAATTTTGGAAAATCATTTTAACCTTCTGGATTAGCAAAATGTCAATTTTTAGATCTTTGATGTATTGTTTTAATGCACACTGCTTTTGGGGGGCTATTCAAGCCCCTCAAGTTTCAAGAAAGAAACTTCATTTTCTTTCGTGTTGAGAAGCCTCTAGAGTCAATTGTCGCCCATTGGAAATTTATCTGGCCATCATTTTATGTCTTAGAACCCGTTCTAAAGGCCTACCAGGTATGTTGTTAGTTCCTACATCACCCTTCTTTCCACCTCTAGTTTTCATCTTCGGGAATTTTCAATCCTCCTCATCCTTGCTTGGGGATACAAGGGCCGACCTACAATCTGGGGAGAGGATGGTGCTTTTAGTAACTTCAGCAACAAGATCATCCACCATTGAAGTAGCTAAGAAGGTTGGCCGATCTGAAGACTCTTGACCGGGGTTGTGCTAGTCTCTCTCCAATTATGAGCCCTATCATTTGAGGGGTGAACAGGGCAGGACTCCTCCATCACACTAGACAAACCCTACTTACAATATGTTGTCACACTCTCTAGTTGGGAAGGCTTTGTAATAACACAACATTCTGAAGAGGCATAAGAGGTCCCTTGTGTTGGAGTGGTGCACTTTTTATCATGAGGGGTTTCTCCATCCTCTAGGGTAACCCTATGGGGTGAACTGGGCTTATCTTTAGTGGTCTTTTGAACAATAGAAATAGGAGTTTGAACATGAGATCAAGGATACCGTCCAAGAAAGGGTAATCCGTATGACCTGCATCCTTGGGATTAACAACAATCTCAGGTTGTACCCTACTAGTAGAGGGCCCCTTTAACATTCGGTCTCCATAGGCCTGCACCATACTTTCCAAGGAAGTCTTTTCCTTGTTATTGGGTTCTTTCAGAGTAAGGGCCTTGCACTCAAAGACAACATGGCCATGACTTCCACATTATTGACAGTAAAAGGAGGTGTTTTCATAGACAACAACTTGAGTCCACTTACCCCATTTTGACTTTAATGTAACAAAATTGGGAATGGATTTGTTAACTAATACATTAACACAAAACCAGGCATAAACTAATTTGGACTTGGCCAAGGTAACAACGTCTATTGTGATGTAGTGACCAAAGGAGTTCCCAATCCATCTGAAGATCTTATCGTCCGAGAATTCCAAGGGGAGTCTAGACAAACAAACCCAGACCGAGGCCATTCGATTAAGTTCAGCAAAAGGATCAAAACTACCTGTATCCACTAAGAAAGGGACAAAACATTTTTTCCATAATTCCAGGAGCTAGAGATGATATAAATGAAGTCCTCTTCAACAGTGAACTTAAAGAGAAACAAGCCACTAGGCATGGAAAAAATGCTAACACTGCCCTTTAGTTTCCAACGTGTGTTAGCCCATCGACACACCATATCAATGGTGGGTCGAAAAGCGAGAAATATCCCAACCAAGGATAGATTAAGAGAGGAAGAAATCTTGTCCATGATCTTATTAGGAAGGCAGAGCTCCGGTCCTCCTTCAGCCTGTGCAATCTAGGAGAGAATGAACTCCAGCACATTATTCAACGTTCCAGTTAGGGCGTTCTTCCATGCATCGTTTTGGACTTCACAATTTGCAATACCCTTATATAAGGTAGAAGCATCTTCGAGGGAGCCCATCTTGGCTAAAGGTTCACCCTGAGCAGCACCGGTCTGGGGTGTAGTCATAGTACTCTACACTATATTAGGATTACCATTAGGGGAAATATTCGCCACTGATCCACGATCCTAGATTACATTTTCACTATTACTCCCATCAATAGGGAAAGTAGTCGCATCTACCTTAAAGACCGTCTCCACTGACCCCACACCTTGAGAGCCAAGTACCAACGCCAAGTCTGAACAAACATGCAAACTCATCACAGGGGGACGATCAAGATCGAGGAGGAATGTGCCCTTCTCAGAAAC
Organism: Chamaecyparis obtusa; assembly: GCA_027943335.1. NCBI lineage: Eukaryota > Viridiplantae > Streptophyta > Pinopsida > Cupressales > Cupressaceae > Chamaecyparis > Chamaecyparis obtusa. Next base: position 864,415 of record BSBK01002337.1, read on the forward strand.
CATAGCCATGTGTGGTAGATTAGAAGCATAAATTCAAAAAAGAATTTGAGCGGGATCATACTTCAGTTATTAATATTAAATTTAATTAAAAATTAAATCATGCATTTTGAATGCACAAATATTTTATAAAGTCAAATTTAAACTTTAATTAAAAGTTCAGTTGTGCAAGTTTAAATCAAGTTGAAAATTAAATAAAGTGACTTTATTAATTTGTAAAGTGGAGTTTTAATTCTTAATTACGGTTGCACTTTTCAAATCCTAGCTTTGTAAGATTTCTATATTATAGCTCTAGGAGGTCATTTTAGGGATTATTCAATCAAGTTGAAAGAGTCTCTCTGACAAATTTTGGGGTTTAAAGAATTTGTTTTAAAGCTTTGGAATTTTTTGGGTTGAATTTGGTCATCTTCATTTATAAATTCAAATCGTTAATTTGAGATAGGGTTTATTAAACCTTTGAATATTTTTTAGTTATAATATTTGTATTGTTCATGTTTGTATAGATCTGGTATGTAAATACCGAGTGTTTGTAAAACAAATGTATTTTGGATAATCAGAATTGTTTAGAGAATCTTTTTGGTAGGAAAAATTTTATTAGGGTTTCCCTTAAAAGTCTTATTTTGGTTTGGTTCAAATTTGGCACCATATTGTTCGAGGATTTTGGAAAAATTCGGGTTGAGGAAAAATGCATGCTTTACTCTTTTTAAGTTTTTACCTAAATCGTTATTTTCTCCCTTGTTAAAATATATATGTATATATATAAGTAAATAGCTCTTAGGAGTATTGTTGTCTCCCTAGGGAATATAGAGGCCTTGGCCTTTTTTCAACTAAGAAGGTCTTATCTTGTGTTCCAAATGGGTTATCCAAGCCATTTCTAGCAATGAGGCCTAAAAAATTCTTCTTAGGCATTGTATTTGTTCAGGCTACCCAATTCATAGATTGAATTGGAAGGGGATTAGATTTCAAACACTTTTGATCATGAAAGATGCAGTCCAAATTAAATACACTTTAGTTGCTAAAACTATTTGGTGGGCCTAGAAAGTTGTCAAGCCATGGCTCTGATGCAATGGGGTTGGTTTCATGATGGTCTTTCTTTCAACCAACACAATACTTGGTGGTCTTTTCTTATTCAGGCCTAGGAGCCTCCTTTAGCCCAAGTTCTTAGAATTCATGCTCTCTGTTTTAACAAGAAAGGTATTTGTGCTCCTTGTGACATTTTCTCTTGTGCTACCATGAATCTTTTCACTTGGGAAGATTTACATAACTCGCCCAGATCAACAGGCGTTCAACCTGGTGATCTCACTACTGCCTCTAAATATGCTCCACAAAATTGTCATTTGATTTGTCAAGTCATGGTGGAAAGATTGTCATTGGTTTCCTTGAACCTCCTTTTGTAACTACAAGCCTAGGATGGGTTAGATCGTTGGCTAGTTCCTCACTTGCCTATGGTTCCCATATTAAACCAACAATTAAACTTGCATTCTACCCAGTCCACTTGATGGTGCAGATTTCTCACTGTTTGGTCTGCTATTGCAAGGCCTATGTTGGTTGTTCCCTTTGATCTTCAAAACTTGTAGATTTATACTTTGATGTACAACTAAAACTTTGACTCTATCACCACTCCAAAGTCTACAAGGAAGAGGGCCAATTAACAGGGATCAAGGAGATCCTCCTACACTTTGAGCCTCAATGCTCAGGCGGGTGTACCCTTCACTCACTTCTTCAAAGGAGTCTTTAAATAATATACACCTATACCCTTTACTATCTGATTGAAAGGTTTATCATTTAATTATGTGTGTGATTGCTGATGATGGACTGCTTCCAGAGAATGGATCAGTGCCTTATCCAAGGGCAGAGAGTCACTTAACAACTTATATCACCCCAAAACCTTAACTCAAACATATATAGACTCAGAGTAAGTGCTTTGCCTATTACTCCCCTCAATCACATATTAGGACATCAAATCCTTATCTTGCCATGAACTCACTGAACTTACCTTAAAGACTTTAATCCTAACTTTGTTAGGAACTCAAAGATAACCTCAAACTACTCTTTGTTTACCATATGCTAACCCACTTTGTGCAATCAACATATATGAGCTCAAGAGAAAAACAAAAAGACATACACCAATATGAGATTGGAATCCAACATATTCTCACTAAGACATGTAGAATCAATACATTACCGAATGACAAAATGCACAAAGGAAACAAACCCTAAATCCAGGCTTCTCCTTGTTCAAATTTTCACTATCAACAATCTGGGACCAAAACCAAAAGAATTGGAACCCCTGCAAACTCCAAAAGTTTGCAACTTATATCCCCCTAGTCATCTTGGAAATTTGCAACAAGCTACGGATGACTAGGATTAAGGTTTCAACCACCCAACCTACTAGAAACAATCATGAATTTAATTCAGGGGCGGGAAACACATCCAATCCAGGAAAGAGGAAATCTTGAACTGATCCTTAATTATGAAAGTCTTCTCTGCAAGTACAAAGGATCACAAAACTAGGCTCAAAAGGACACCCTGCAACATGCCTTGAGCCACAACTGCAACGTACATGCTCTACAAACGAGCACTAGACATCCTGGACCACACTGCAAACGGCAAACCAATCACTTCTCACCAAACAAGGTCGTTTCTGCATTGAATTCCATAAAAATGGTACCCTCTGTCGTTGCAAACCCTCTGCAGAATTTGAATTTGAATTCTAACAGTTATTTCTTTGGCACCTAGCTCATTTTAAAACATGGCTGTCGATCCTTTCCCCCTCTCGGCAAATCGGGCAATCACACTTAATTCACAATAGTCGCGGGCCCCTTTGGAAAGCTAACAACTCAATCAGCAGTCAACAACCAATCAAAAAAGAACACCCCAGCAACACCGGCACTATGGACCTGCCTAACTCGACAACCGCGATGACCAAACAGTGGTCGCATGATCGCATAGCCAAAAATTGGCCCCTGCGAACATGCGACAAGGCCACGAGACTACCACCCTGTCACCTGCCAGCCAATCGGGAAAAACCTCGTCACTGAAAACACCGGCCCCACCTATCTAGTGAACTGGTGACCGAAGGACTTTCGCCAGTTTGCGAGATACTTTACACCATCGCCAAATCACTTAGTGATCATGCGACCACTGTTTGCTGAATCACCGAATGAAATAGGGCATCGCCAAACATTACGCGAACCAGCGACAAGAAGGAAATTTGTCAGGCCACTAAAATATTTGTCATAACTGCCAAAAAGCACCGAGAAATCACACTGGGCCCACGCAGGAAGATCCACGGCCATCGCAAGATTGCAAAGACTCTGACACACCTGATGAGATTATATGTCGTTCGTTGATTAACTGACAAGATCAGGACCCACTAACACATCCGAAAACCAGGTCCCACTGACAACAAGCCACTATGCAAATACATAGATGAATCAGATAGCGCCAACTGTGCATACGTGTCAATGGACCCACCTGCCTTATGAGAATCAACGGCTGTCGCTATACCACTGCATTAAAGGTCGAGCAAGTTATATCAATGGTATAACGACAACCACAAGATTAAACCAAACTTTAACCTGCCCGAACGCCAAGAAGACTGGTCCCACCATTCCACGATCACGCGACTATGGAAAACTTAACCGCCAACTAGGTCACCAGATGCTAAGGGCTTAACCGCCAGAAACCAGTGACTAAGAGAAAACCACAAGTCGCCAGGTTGCCGAAAGAAAACTAACCACCAGGCAGCCGAACACTATGAAGAACAAGGACCCACATGGACAGGTGGCAAGCGGTCGCATGATCACATGTCAGAAAAGTCTAACATGCGGCCATGCGACAACCAATCAGGAAAAGCCTTTGAAAACTCGGGCCCACCACCCATCGGACTTGCGCAGTTAGAGAAAGCCAACAAACAGGGCAGAAGTGCGAGGTTGAAAACAGACAAAGTTTCTGGCACCAAAAGACAAGTGCACAAAAGCGGGAAGGCACAAGGTCAAAAACAACGAAGGTTTTCACACACTGAAAACATCATGGATTTCCAAAAATATTGTGGGTTTTCGACATCGTGGCAGATTTTAAAGTTGTTTCCTGCAGACATTAAAACTTGAATAACTTTCTGGGTTTTGCAATTCAGCACGTGCAATTTAGACCAGAGCTTGGGGACACAGTGAAGAACATAGGGTAGGACACTTTACAAAAACATTTGCAGGGAAGAGGCCATTTTCAAAGGATTTTTGCTATGACAGAAAAATGGCCTAACAGCCTATAGTGACCCATTTTTCCTAGTGTATTCATTTCCAAGGCTACTTGTTGGGCTCTCACCTTTGGCATTTGAGAGTGCCAAATCCTTGTTGTCCTTTTTTCATACAACTTGAGACATTCATACACCTCTTTTGGTATTATAGGAGAGCCCAACAATTGTAGGTTTGGATTTGTGACTTCTTTTGACCCTTTCGGCCTGAACCCTTCTTGTGGCATATGATATTGCTAGGAGATTCATCCAACCTAATGAGGTCCTCAATTCTCAACTGCATTTCATCATCAATGTCATCATCATTTAACTGCACAAACTTGTACATCTCCAATAAGTTATTCTGAGGCATTCTAGCATGAATTCTGTATACTAAGTCAAATGGTGCACAACCAATTGCCCTCTTCATAGTTACCCTATCAGCCCATAAAGCTAATGGCAGCTTTGAATTCCATGCCCTCTTATTTTTCTCAAGGATTCTCTTCAAGATCTTAATCAGACTCTTATTAGTAGATTCTGCCTGACCATTTCCTTGTGGATGATAAGGTGAGGAATTAGAAATCTGAATTCTCAAACCTTTGCAAAAGTCCTTATATTCGGCAGACCTGAAGCACATAGCATTATCACTCACTATCCTCTCATGGCACCCAAACCTTGTAATAATATTATTCATCAGAAAGTCAATTACCACCCTGCTAGTTGCATTCCTTGTAGGTATAGCTTCTACCCACTTTGTAAAGTAATCAGTGGCAACTAAGATCCATGAATGTCCTCCACTTGACTTGTTTGGTATCTCCCCTATGAAATCAATTCCCCATTGTTGGAAAGGAGCCTGAACTTCTACTGGCTTTAATGGTACATTACCTGAAAACTTAAGCTTACCAGAGAACCTTTGACAAGCATCACATCTCCTTACCAACTGTTCTGCATCCTTGAAGATTGTGGGCCACCAAAATCCTTCTCTCAAGATCTTATGAGCAGTTGTTTTACCCATATAATGTCTACCACAAACTCCCTCATGCATCTCCTTCAACAATACATTAGCTTGATTCTCATCTACGCATTTCAACAGTGTGCAATCCAAATTTTTTCTATACAACTTACATTTCACAATTACATACTTGATGGCCTGTAACTTCAATGTCCTCTTTTGATTGTCATTCATACTATCTAGACATCTCATGTTTCTCAAATAGTAAATAATATCTTGATACCAAATACAACCATCCATATCACATGTATAATCAATTTCAGAATGATTTACCTGGTTTGCATCTAGATTGGATTGAGCCATCAGTTTTGCCAATCCTTGACCTCTAACCAACTTAGTGATCTAGATCTCAACATTGAATTCCTGGATCCTATTGATCCATCTGCACCTTCTTCCAGACACCTCTTGCTGTGAGAAAATATCCTTCACAGCCACACTTGGCACAAAAGCAATCACAACTGCTCCTATCAAGTAACACCTAAAAGCCTTGATTGCTTTCACAAGTACATAAGCCTGTTTCTCATTTATGTCATACTTTAATTCTGTAGCCTGCAAAGATTTACTGAAAAATGCAATAGGCTGCTCAAAACCATCCTTATTCTTTTGTAACAAAACTACAGCAATGGTATGAAAAGATGAAAAGGAAAAGATATGCATTGGGACATTATAATCAGGTGCCATAAGCACTGGTGCATCTTTGATAGCTTGCTTGATATTCTTGAAGGCCTCATCAGGCTCACCCTCCCAATTGATTACAAATCCCTTCTTCAACATCTTGGAAATAGGTCTAGTAACCTCTGCAAAGTTTGTCACAAACCTCCTTAGAAAATTGACCTGACCAAAGAAGGACTGAATCCCTTTAACATTCTTTGGTCTCTAAATTTTATCAATGGCTACTACCCTCTCAGGGTCAATTCTCACTTCTTGCTTCCCAACTAAGTGGCCAAGCAACTTACCTTCTGTGACACCAAAAGCACACTTCCTTGGGTTCAAAGAAATGCCAAATTCCAAGGCCCTCACAAATATTTTTTCTAAATGAGCACAATGGTCCTCTTCCCTCTTGGAATAGGCAGTTAAATCATCCTGATACACAACAAGGAAGGCATTGATAAAATCTGAAAAGGCAACATCCATTGCCCTCTGAAAAGTAGCACCAGCATTTGTGAGACCAAAAGGCATTCTCACATAGACATATGTTCCCCAAGGTGTTGTAAAGGTTGTCTTGAATTATTCTGATTCCTTGACAATGACCTGATTGTAGCCAGAGAAACCATCCATCATTGACATCAATTCTGATCCGGTTACTCTCTGCAACATAGCCTCCATATTGGGCAAACAATAATTATCTTTCAATGAGCTGATGTTCAAATTCCTGAAGTCCACACAAAGTCTGATGTCACCATTCTTTTTTCTTACAGGAACAAGGTTTGACACCCAAGAAGAATGCCTTATAGGCTTGATAATGCCAGCATCTCTCAACTTCATTAATTTTTCTTACATCTTGGGTGCCAAAGTAGGATTAATAGGCCTTTGTTTTTGCCGGAAAGGTTTAGCATCTTCTTTCAATGGAATAACATGCTGAAATAAATCCTCTCTATAAACCTTTAGGTCATCATATGACCATGCAAAAACATGCCTGAATTTTCTCAATAATTCAATCAAAGGTCTCTTTACCTTTTGAGATATATCTCTACCAATGTATACTTTCTTAGATGCCTCATGTGATCCAAGATTTATCTCCTCAAGATCAGCATGATCTTCTCCTTTGATATTCTTTTGAACTCTATCTTGGTTGTCAAAGACAGTCTCCAAAACAACAAGCCCCTTGGGCACCTTGTTAGTTCTAAGCTGAATGACCTCATTGCCTAAGACAACCTCCCTTCCTCCTACTGACTCAACCAAGGCTGAACAATCAAATTCCTGACCATGATACTGATCCTTGCAATCCATAAACTTCAAAATATCATTATCATCATCAAAAACTTGCCAATACTCAACATTATCTGGTATACTAGGCCTAGCCTGAATTTCAACTTTAGAGATACCAGAGAATGTGACATCATTAGGATTGATTGCAATATTGGCTAACAAGTCAACCACCTTGTTGTTACTCCTATCCTTCCACTCAATATTGAAGGCATCAAAATGTTCAATCAAATCCCAAATTGCATTCCTATATTGTTTCAACCTTCTATTCTTGGAAGCATACACTGACCTGACTTGGGACACCACCAACTCAGAATCACCAATAACATTTAGACATTTAATACCATGCTTTTGTGCCAACCTCAATCCTAACAACAAGGCCTCATATTCTGCTATATTGTTGGTACAAAAGAAACTCAATGTGAAAGAGAACTTGTAGGTGTTTCCATCAGGAGAAATAAGTAAAATACCTGCTCCTGCACCATCTTTGCAATTTGCACCATCAAAGTACATTACCCACAAATTACTCTTCATAAAATCTACACCTACCTCAACAGAGATAGGTGACAAAATATGTTCATTTTCTAATACAGGGATCTCTGCCCTAAAAGCATTAACATCAGTATCCACAAAACATGTAGTTTCATTATCTATGCTTCCCTCAATCATGTGGCATACTCTTGGCTCTCGTTCAATCTTGACAAACTGATCATCAATCTTCAAAGTTGCATAGGACAAATCACACTGTAAACTTCCACCCATGGCAGCACTCCACCTTCTAGACAGCAACATCTCATAATGAGGAGGGATATCCACCACTAAAACACTCATTGTTAGCTCTTTCTCTGGATATGCTGCCAACCTATATGGCATTGCATTGATAGTCCCAATAACCGGTACCTCCCTCTGATCCATTGCACAACACCTGCCCTGCACTGTATCAACTTTAAGGCCCAACCTCTCCATGATTTTGAAAGGCATGACAGTATTAGAGGCACCACTATCAATCATACAATTTCTTAACTTCATCCCATTCACAAGAACACTTAAGAAGAATGGGTCAATATTTTCAAGGTTGGCATTGACAAAACTGTCCAAATATATTGGAGGAATTTGAGACACAATTCCCTGAGCAGCAACATCCTTCAAGGCTTTATCCTGAGATCCATTGCATGAAGTATCATTTTTGTGAGTATTACCAACCCATGCAATAGCTTTATCTTTATGTTCAGGGATCCTCAACAATTCTGACAATGGAACCTTAACTGTAATTTGTGACAATACAGATAACATGTCAACAGGGGTAGAAGCAGGAATCTCAATCTGCACTGCCTTGACGTCCTTTTGCTTGTCTGACACATTAGGTGTACTAACCACCCTCACTTTTTCAATCCTAGCCATTGTGTTAACTGGCTTCTCAATCTCACTAGAGACCTTTTCAATTCCAACTCCCTTAGGCTCACAATGCTTACCTTTTACATTCTTGAATTTCACCATGTGATCAACCTTTGATTTGTTCTCATTAGGTTCTCCAGAGTTGGTACTCTTTATAAACATTCCTGCAACTTTCTCATTTGTATTCCTTGCCACCATGCCTCTAGTTTGCACCTGGGCAATCATTTCTGCAGTAATCCTATCCTTCTCTTCTCTAGAAGGTCTTCTCAAATTTACTAGCTTGGGAGAAGAGTTTATGTTACATGTTTTCTAATCAATGCATTCACCATCAGAAAAAACCTCTTGATGAAAACGGGTCTGATTATGTCTCTTCACATTTACATCTGCCTCTTCATCAAAATCAGAATCATCTTCATATCCTAGATATGAAGAAACCATGTTGCATCCAACATCATCTTGTTCTATCTCCTCATTGCCACAATCTTGATTTGCAGTCATAGATTGTGCAACCACACAATGCTCTGCAGAATGAGGGGACTGGCATGCAACACACCAAGATATGTTCTCTATGACATTTATTGAAGCCTTATGCAGAGGGTCAGGGACACCTCTGTCATTGTTTCCTCTTGCAGCAGGGATAATAGGCTTGCCATCCTTCCATTAGGTGTTGTAGGGGTAGTTATGCAGTCTATTTTATTTATTGAAATTGTTGTTGAATTAAGGCTTTTCATTGGTAGGAGCACTGATGTTCTTGTTTGCAGGTGCCTTCAAATCTTTCAATGCATTAAGCACCTTATCCAATTTATCTTCTTCTTGCCTCCTAGATTCAACATTCTTATCATTTTCTTTCTTATATTTCTTGTCCCCAAACAACTTTGGGTCATCTCTTTCCACCCAATTTTCCTGATATTTTCATATTGTTATCAATATTGACAAAAATCCTAAAAGCATCCCTAAGAGTTCTTGGTTCTTTATCCCTCAATAAATATCCCATCTTCCCATCAAATGCATTGAAGTATGTAGTTAGACAAACATTGTCATCTAACCGCATAACTTGGAACAACTTATGCATACCCTTCTGAAATCTCATGTTGAATTCAGCTGCATACTCATTTTGATTTTTCCTTATGGTGTTGAATTCATTCAACATGAAACTAGCATTAGGCCTATCACAATACTGCTCTTTGAAACATTTCTCAAAAGAGTCCCAAGTATCAATACATCTATCAGGAAGCCTCTTAAACCAATCTCTAGCATCCTCCATTAGAGATTGAACAAATAGTTTCATGACTATATCCTCATGCTCTACCTCATAATCATTAAGCATATCAACAAATAACCTAAGATGCTCTTCACAACTAATAGCATTATTACCAGCAAACTTAGGTACCTTATCTCTAATATCATTTGGAAAAGTATTTGGATAACCAGGAATTCCATCAAAACTTATTTGCCTATAGCCTTCTAGTTGCATAGGTCTTCTTTGAAAGCTCGAACTAGTGTTAACCCTAGGATCAACATTAGCATCTATATTTATTTGTGCATTTGACTGCTACCTAGGATTTGCACCTATCCTAGCAGATGAAGAAGGAAATGAACTAGTAGCATTACTAAGTGGAATAGCAGTAGTCATAGATGGCATACCTAGTTCAGTAGCAGATGGGCCAAGAGCATTAGCTGAAGAAGCCCTCAAAAATTGGATCTTCCTTTTCTTTTCTGCAATGGAAGCGTCAACCTCAGCTCTCTCTAGTTCTCTTGCAAGGTCCTCATCTTCTTTTCTCCTTCTCTCCATTACAGTGTCCTTATTTGAATTAGGTGGTGGGATCCCTGGTATTTTCACTGATTTGCTTGCTTGGTCACCCACCATCTTCTGCTTTCCTTTCTCATTGATGATAACAACAGGTCTAGTGATCCTATGCCCATCTTTATCTTTAGGCAAAGGGACATAACTTTGCACTTGTCTAACCACAGGGCCCTCCCTATCAAATTCATGATCCTGAAGCAAGCACTCTTGCTCACTCCTCAAGGCATCGAGATCACCAAAAACATCATGCTGCAGAGTTCTAGGAGCAGAAGCAAGCATTTTGTTTCTCTCCTTCATTTCGTTTATTTTTCTAAGAAGAGACTATCTCTCTATCAAAGCATTCACCTTTTCAGCCTCTCTCTCCTCCTGTAATCTTTTATGTATGGTATCCTGCTCTGCCAACTGCAACCTTAGCGCATTCAAGTCATCAGGATCCACCATAATGTCATCAAAACCAGATGACACATCCATATTAGGAAGATTTTGATATGGGAAGTGAGCTTGCCTATGTCTCATGGGTTCTCTTCTAAAATGATCTTCATCAAGATCCAGGTCAATCTCTAAACCCATATCTCTATTTTGTTCATTCTGACCTGCAGGCAATGGACCTTTGTCCTGAAATGCAGCCTCAGGGGTATCATAGAATCTCTCTTCAAAGTGACCACCATCTGATCTAGAAACTCTGTCTTGTGAACCATCCTCACTTGAGGATACATGTGGTACTCTAGCTCTAGCATTTCTTTGTTCTTTCATGGGAGCACTAGTAGACTTACCACTCCTTTTAATCCAGCTCTTCTTTTCTTGTCTAGGTAGTTGCGCCAAAGTGACCTCTGGATTCTTTCTAACAAAAGACCTAGTATTTCTCCTCTTATCCATGATTTATCAATATGCAGCACTGGTTCTAACTTTTGAGTCGCCACCCACCTAGATGGGAAATCTTTAAAACACAACAGGAAAACAAGAACACACTTACAACCTTCCTCTCTAGATTCTCACCAGCAGAATCACCATTTTGTTGGTGACTCGGATGGGCAAATCAATCTGGTCAATAAGATACTGCAAAATTTTGAAACAACCAGAGATTCTAACAGATAAACTTCCTTTTCATTGTTCTCCCCAGCAGAGTCGCCATTTTGTTGGTTGTTCCCTTTGATCTTCAAAACTTGTAGATTTATACTTTGATGTACAACTATAATGAAACTTTGACTCTATCACCACTCCAAAGTCTACAAGGAAGAGGGCCAATTAACAAGGATCAAGGAGATCCTCCTACACTTTGAGCCTCAATGCTCAGGCGGGTGTACCCTTCACTCACTTCTTCAAATGAGTCTTTAAACAATATACAACTATACCCTTTACTATCTGATTGAAAGGTTTATCATTTAATTATGTGTGTGATTGCTGATGATGGACTGCTTCCAGAGAATGGATCAGTGCCTTATCCAAGGGCAGAAAGTCACTTAACAACTTATATCACCCTAAAACCTTAACTCAAACATATATAGACTCAGAGTAAGTGCTTTTCCTATTACTCCCCTCACTCACATATCAGGACATCAAATCCTTATCTTGCCATGAACTCACTGAACTTACCTTAAAGACTTTAATCCTAACTTTGTTAGGAACTCAAAGATAACCTCAAAATACTATTTGTTTACCATATGCTAACCCACTTTGTGCAATCAACATATATGAGCTCAAGAGCAAAACAAAAAGACATACACCAATATGAGATTGGAATCCAAAATATTCTCACTAAGACTTGCAGAATCAATACATTACCAAATGACAAAATGCACAAAGGAAACAAACCCTAAATCCAGGCTTCTCCTTGTTCAAATTTTCACTATCAACAATCTGGGACCAAAACCAAAAGAATTGGAACCCCTGCAAACTCCAAAAGTCTACAACTTATATCCCCCTAGTCATCTTGGAAATTTGCAACAAGCTACGGATGACTAGGGTTAAGGTTTCAACCACCCAACCTACTAGAAACAATCATGAATTTAATTCAGGGGCGGGAAACACATCCAAACCAGGAAAGAGGAAATCCTGAACTGATCCTTAATTATGAAAGTCTTCTCTGCCAGTACAAAGGATCACAAAACCAAGCTCAAAAGGACACCCTGCAACATGCCTTGAGCCACAACTACAACGTACATGCTCTGCAAACGAGCACTAGACATCCTGGACCACACTGCAAACGGCAAACCAATCGCTTCTCACCAAATAGGGTCGTTTCTGCATTGAATTCCATAAAAATGGTACCCTATGTCGTTGCAAACCCTCTACAGAATTTGAATTTGAATTCTAACAGTTATTTCTTTGGCGCCCAGCTCATTTTAAAACATGGTCATCAATCCTTTCCCCCTCCCGACAAATCGGGCAATCACACTTAATTCACAATAGTCGCGGGCCCCTTTGGAAAGCCAACAACTCGATCAGCAGTCAGCAACCAATCAAAAAAGAACACACCGGCAACACCGGCACTGTCGACCCGCCTAACTCCGCAACCGCGATGACCAAATAGCGGTCGCATGATCGCATAGCCGAAAAGTGGCCCCTGCGAACATGCGACAAGGCCACAAGACTGCCACCCTGTCACCCGCCAGCCAATCAGGAAAAACCTCATCATCGAAAACACCGGCCCCACCTATCTAGTGAACTGGCGATCGAAGGACTTTCGCTAGTTCGCGAGATACTTTACACCATCGCCAA